>OOFC01001103.1:4679-22674 GCA_900323345.1 Pseudochromis fuscus
AGATGAAAAACGGCTACAGTAAAATAAAGTAAATAAACTATAACAAAATATCTACTGTGATGAGTGTAAAAGGGAGGGTGTCAAAGGAGATGGATGCATTGGAGAATAAGTGTGTGTGTGTGTATGTGTGTGTTCAGGCCACATCAGGATCTCAGATCTCGGCCTTGCCGTTCACGTACCGGAGGGCCAGACCATCAAAGGTCGGGTGGGAACAGTCGGATACATGGGTGAGTGACCTCTGACCTTTGACTAAGGAAGTACAGTCACACCAGTGCTGCACTCTGAACGGTCAGTGACCAAATAAATGAGACAGGAAGGAGGTTAATATTCTGGGGAAAGAAGAATATCACTGTTTCAACTGATGGTCTCCCATTTAAACACACTTTATTTTGACGGTCTCTGTCAGACTCCCAGTTCAGGACGTCTCAGTATTAAAGTTGCTGTAGGATCCATGTTGTGACCCAGACTGAATGTCTCCTCCTGTCCAGCTCCGGAGGTGGTGAAGAACGAGCGCTACACACTAAGCCCTGATTGGTGGGCGCTGGGCTGCCTCCTGTACGAGATGATCGAGGGTCAGTCTCCGTTCCAGCAGAGGAAGAAGAAGATGAAGAGGGAGGAGGTGGAGCGCCTGGTGACCGAGGTGGAGGAGGAGTACTCCACCAAGTTCTCTGAGGACGCTACCTCCCTTTGTAAGATGGTGGGTGTACGACCAGTATTTTTATTTTTTTTAAAATAAGTCTGTGTCCTTCCTGTCTGCTCTGAGTTTAAATTGTTTTAATAAAACCTGAAACATTTTATCTTCAGATCACAAGAAAATATATTTACCACCATCCTCTCCACAAGTTTGCTTTTATTATGACCATCTCTTTTTTTAAATTTCCTTTAATTTTGACAGTTTCCTGTTTAAGTTTTCTTTTTATTCTATGGTTTCCTGTTAAAACATACTTGTGTTCTTAAAGCCTCTGGCTTTAACACACTTTTATTTTGATGGTCTCTGTTTTGACACACTCTTATTCTGAGTCTCCTGTTTACATTTCCTTTTATTTTGGTGGTCTCCTGTTTCAACTGTTTCAACCTTGTCTTATTTTGGTGACCTCCTGTGTTAACCCCTCAGCTGCTGGTCAAAGATCCTTCCGAGCGGCTTGGCTGTCAGGGGGGTGGAGCCTCCGAGGTCAAAGCCCACCCAATCTTCCGCTCCATCAACTTCAAGCGCCTGGAGGCGGGGATGTTGCCGGCGCCATTCATCCCTGATGTGAGTCTGGAGGTCACACGTGTCCTCGCCTCCTTTTTCTGACACCTGTGGCGTGCTCTGATGCGCTTGTGTAGCCATGGGAACCCGTGGCGTGCTCTGATGCGTTTGTGTTGTCATGGCAGCCTCAAGCAATCTACTGTAAGGACGTCCTGGACATTGAGCAGTTCTCCACAGTGAAGGGCGTTGAGCTGGAACCCAAAGATGAGTCGTTTTACAGCAAGGTGTCGACAGGCAGCGTCTCCATCCCCTGGCAGCACGAGGTATTTAAAGTTTCCAATGTTTCTAAAGTTTTTTTTACGTTTAGAAAGATTTTAAAGTATCCAGACTTTCCCCAAGTTTTTGAAGTTTCCAAAATTTCTTACGTTTTTTTTAAAGCTTCTGAAGTTTTTAAAGTGTCCAAACAAAAAAAAAAAAGAATTTCTGCTGATTTTGAAGTTTCTCAAGTCTCCAAAGTTTCTAAAGATTTTAAAGTGTCCAAAGTTTAAAATTTCCAAAGTTTCTAAAGTTTTTTCCTGCTCCTGTTCCCAGATGATTGAGACGGAGTGTTTCTCGGAGCTGAATGTTTTCCAACAGGACGGGACAGTAACTCCAGACCTGGACTGGAGGGGTCAGCCCTCCCCTCCCCCCAAACAGGGCCTGCTGCAGAGGCTGTTTGGACGACAGGTCAGTCACACCTCTCCCGTTATTCTCCATTTCTCACAAATTAATGATGTTATAATCTGAGAATATTCAAGTTAAGTTGGTCTGACATTTTCTCGTAAATCTCTGAAAATATTTACCTTTTTTTTTTCTTGGAAATTTGAGACTGTTCTCCTACATTTATGACTTTAATCTCCTAAAACATGTTTGATATGAAGTATTTCAAAATTAAAAATGACCATTTTTGAATTGAAGTCCATTGGAGTGTTTTGGAGCCAGCACCTAGTGGCCCTCGGAGGTATTACACTCTGTTGGCTTCAGTTCTGAGCCGTGGTGGTTACATCCATCTCTTATAAACAGTCTGTGGACATTAGAAAACAATAACCTGGGTGTTCCAGTGACTCTGTGTTGTCTCTGTCTCCCACTGCAGGACTGCTGTGGTAACTGCAGCGACAGCGACGAGGAGCCCACCAGGCTGTGACTCTCACTCTCTTACACACACACACACACACACACACACACACACTCACTCGATCTCCTTTGTTTACAACTTTTGCACATGTGTATTTTTACGTCTCTAAATGTCAGAATGTATATTTTCAGCGTAACCAATGACGTTTCATGTTATTTAAAGAAAAGTGTAAAAACATCTGTTGCTGACGGCGACAGACTCAGAACTGTACATTTTAGTTTTATTATTGTTGTTGTTTTTTCACACATCCAGGGAAGTTTGTTTTCTTTTACACTCGTCCACACTGGAACAGGCGCCTGCTGTACGATGAATTTAAAGTGCCTTGCTCGAGGGCACTGTGGCGGCGGTTTTAGCCGTGAACTGTGACCACTCCTTCTTCCTCCGTCCTGCTGTGACCGGCCACACTGCTTTTTTTATTCTGTTTGTTTGTTTGTTTGTTTTCTGGGATGTTTTTGAATTTAAACATTGGAACCACGACTTCTACTTTTTTTTTTTTTTTTTTAATTAAGACAAAATTATTTAAAAAAAAAAAAAAAATCTGATGGATTTCTTCAGACGATCGACTCATCGTGTCAGTGCAGCTTCAGTTACACTTCTCGGGGAAAACATGAATTCTGGGATGTGGCGGTTTTAAAAACAGGTCTTTGTATTTTTGCGATTAAAGATGCAAGAACGTCCAAAGATTCGTCCATCCATGTCACATGTTTAAAGTCCACCTGAAATAACACAATATTTTCCTTTTAGATCACATCACTGTTTGTATTGTTCACAGCCAACAATGTGAGCTAAAGTGCGACTTTAAAATGTTCAATTCGAACTTTTAGCTGCTACTACATCTGCTATAATTTGAATTGTTAGCTACATTTTAAAGCGATGGCTAACAATTTCAACTCTACTCATGGTTTTTAGCTAACTATTTCAACTGTTAGACACATTGTTAGCTAGTAATATTAAATGTTTTAAATGTAAACAGTTTCAACCAATAGTTTCAGTCCATCCACCTGTCAATCAACCTACTGTCAGCAGCTCAGTTCAGATTACCACCTGGAGAGTAGTAGCAGCTTTAGTAGTAATCAGTAGTTTATTGGAAGAGTATCATTAGTTAATACATAGCACGTAGGTCATCTTGTAGGTTTAGCTAACAAGCTGTTGTTGCTGTGAATACGTCACGATACAGACGTCAGATCCTCCAGAGAAGAAGTTTCAGGTGGAGTTTAGAGTGACGACAAGAGTAACTGAAGCTCTGCTGAAATCAGCCTCAGCTGGAACTGCCGCAGTCAAACAAGATGGTTGCTGATTTTCATGAAGCTATTAAAGATGAAATACCTCTGAACATACGAACTGACTGTTGTGTTTTTTCTGTCCTTCACGAATCTGCTGTCAAGTTTTGTTTGTGTGCTAACGTTCGGTTAGCTTAGCATAAAGACTCATCAGCATTACCTCTACAGCTCACTATACAGACTTTATATTCCAGTTTCTCTGCTAAGCTAAGCTAACCTGCTGCTAGTTGAAGTCCTGATTTTAAAATCCATATTTTAGATTCAATCCACAGACTGTATCTCAGAGATTGATAAAGATAATGTGATGTCCCCCATTGGTGTGTGAACTCTCATTTTGAAGCTAGGAGTTTGGTATTTGAACGTAGCCATGTTGGTTGTTTGGAGCCAGAAGTGACCATATTTGGATATGAAGGGAGGACTGAAGAGACGGACCTGACCCTTGAACCTGAGAACACTGTCCAATGTGGATGAAACTGGACTTCGTCCATCCCGTTCACAGCCTTTGTCCTTACTTTTACACCACTACACTACGTTGTTTACCGTATTCCTTCTAATAGCGCCTTTGTTTTTAATGCCAGAAGGTGACAGTTGTCCTCTTTTGCTCTCTCTCTGTCATGGTAACTTTGTACATGTAAAATATCTATTTTGATAAATCTTTACACTATTCTCTCAAATATGGACATACAGCACATCAGATCATAGCAACTCACTGCTGTGCTGGTGTGAAAGGTAATTTGTTTTTTTTAAAAGGGATTTTAATTTTTCTTCCACATTTGCCTCTAAATGGTCAGAAACAGGGTTGAACTCCTCCCCCTCGCAGCTGTTTTGTCCATTAATCCAGATTTCACTGTCTGTAAAGTGGTTTTTAATGACTCTTCCCCCGCTGGTTGAGGCTTGGCGCTCTGATGCTTCACCTCCACCTCCCTCTGTAATCACTGAATCAGCAGCAATCAGCTTTGCCCGTCGTGATTTGTCCTCCAGTTGCCATGACAACAACACAAAGACAAATGTGACACGGTCGTCGTGTTTCTGCAGAGGTGAAAGCGTGTTGAAACTCTTCCTGATTTCGAGTTGCCGTGGTAACACAGGCTGGAACTGATTAACACTTTGGTTTTTACTTTGTGGGTTTTTAATGTTCCCAGAGACTCAGACGCTACGTTTGTTTACTCTGGAGTTTAGATGTCAGTAAACTGGGAATGTGTGGTTATAGGTAGTGCTAGCTTACGTTGGACTGTTGAGTGTCAGCAAGAAAAGTTTGTTAATACTTCTTTTTGTGGAGATTATTAGCCTGTTAGCTAGTTAGCCTGTTAGCTTCTTGGCATATTAACCTGTTAGCTTCTAAGCCTGATAGCTTGTTAGCCTGTTAAGCTATAGAAATATTAGCTTATTAGCCTGTTGTTAGCTTCTTGTCATGTTAGTCTGTTAGCTGCTTAGCTTGTTAATCTGTTAGCTTCTAAATATATTACCCTGTTAGTTTCTTGTCAGCCTATTTGCTTGTAAACTGGTTAGCTTGTTAACCTGTTTAAGTTTAACTGAACTGTTTTTTTATTCTAAATTGAAATTTAATCTAAAATGTCTTCAGCACTGTTCGTAGTACAATGTCCCGAGCAGTATTTTATCAGCTTCTCTCCCAAATTAGCCTTTAAAAATAAATAATTGTTACTCAGTTTTTTGACGTTTTGGTTTTAGCGAGGGTCATTCACACCGGACCTTTAAAAAGCAGCAGCTGCAGGAAATTACCGTGACGTCATTGACCTTTTCAAAGCTTGATAACTTTGTTCTTTCATTCGTGGTTTGAACCCAAGCCTCTGAGGTCGGAAGAAATTATTTGTTTCACACTAAAAGCTGAAAATTAAATGTTATTATGGAGCCAAGTCACAAGCTTTGGCCTAAAACTTTCACTGCTTCCCAGAGGCTTCGACATTAACCACGACATTTTTGTTATTTAAAAAAGTGTGAAGAAGAAGTAGAAGATGATGATAAAGAAGATGATGATAAAGAAGAAGATGATGAAGAAGAAGAGGAAGATGATGAAGAAGAAGAGGAAGAGGGAGGATGAGGAGTAGAGACAAAACAACAGAGACTCAGTTCGATGGAAGGACCGTTCAACTAATTTTAGAATCAGAGCAGATTGGTGGTTATTTAACAAGCAGTCCGAGGTCACGATGCCTCGTTAGTACCTTGTCTGTTTGGGGTCTTGTTTCAGTATCGTTCAGTTATTTATTCAAATTGTCTAGTGCTGCATTTCTCTGTCAGTCGAAAAGCACTATTAGTCATTTCACTAAGGTGTGGGGCATCCATAGATTGGACATAAAAGATGGACGTAGCCACTGGGTCTTAAATGTGCAATTCCACCGCAATCCACTAGATCCTGGCTCTAAAAAACTCTGGTTTCTAGAAATGGACAAAGCATCTGGGGCTCAAAACTAAAGCCAATGCTAAAGTGCAAAAAGTGTAATACCACTGATGGCCACTAGATGCCAGCTCCAAAAAACTCCAATTGACATCAATTTGTTAGTGGGACACCAGTGTCTCAGTGGTAGAGGTTCTCTAACAACTGAAAGGTTGGGGGTTCGATTCCCACTCCTCCCAGTCATTGTCGTTGTGTCCTTGGGCAAGACACTTTAAAAAAACAACAAGGCCACCTTCACCTTGGTTTCAGAATGGGAGTCCACAAACCAACGGGTGACATGTTAGCAACACCGCACGTGATTGTGTTCACGCCAATAATAAAAAAAAAATGTGGAAATGACGATGACAGAGCGCTGAGTTTCCTGAGTGGACGTTGGACACAAAGACTTCCACTGTGACACTCCTGGACTTCACACAGTCACACCATCACCCACTCACACTCTCATTCACTGTGTCGATGTCAAGTTGAACCCACTCACTCTCTTTTTATTTCATTGTCCTCAGATCCCACGCTCACTTCCAGCTCTGTTGTTCACTCATTTGTTCTGAGTCACTCGACCAATTCGGATCCACAGACCTACTGTCCAATCCGATGCAGCGTCTCGTCCCTGGAGTCGGATGCTGATCAAACTACTGTTAAAACTAAAATATATCAAAAACTCTGAAGGATGAGGCGAGAGCGCACATGACTGCAGTGACTCAAACAGAGTGTAATATAATTTTGGAAAAGCTCACACATCATCCAGCAGACAGTCGGCAACTCGGTGTAGGTGGACAGAAAAATAGAAAAGAGATTCTCCACAGAGCATCTATCAACCTGTGGAAACAGGAATCAGCTCCGTTTATTTTCAGATCAACACAACTGTTAGTACATTGTTTCTTATTTTAGATGGACACCACTCACAAAAGGTTCCAGAGATTTGGAGTCAAGTTTTAGAATGAATCCTAAAACACACTCTGTTACAAGTGAACATAAACTGATTGAGACAGTTTGTAGTTAAATAATCCTATTACTCATACTGACAACATCATCAGACACAGTTTGGTTTGATTTTCCATTAGATAAAAAGACCTGGTACCTGGTTCCACTTTTGTTGTACTTGCTCTCCTGTGGTTCCAAAAACTACACCGACCATGTACTGGCAGGTACTAGAATGTGATTGGTCAGAATTATCATGGCGTCATCACTCCACAACATGCAAATATTTGTACCTGTAGCCTCCACAGTGTACACAGTGATCGTCAAAATAACAAGTTTCCAGTAAAAAGATCCCAAGTACAATAACAGGCTTTAGTTCAAATGATCTTTAAAGAACGTCAGTGGGTCCTGAGCTCCGACCGCCCGGTTGGTAGAACAGCTGTAGCGGGACCTCACATCGCAGAAAACCTCGGAGCAAGTTTTTAACCTGGCTCTAACTTGATGAACCAACAACATATTTGAAGTTCAAACATCTTCAGCTTTCTCCTCCTTCACCTGACCACCAGCTACACGGAGGAGGCGGAGCTATCCTCTGTAAAGGAAATGCTACCGAATTAAGCCTAGTAGAGACAACTGGTGCCATCTAGTGGAAAAGCACCTAAAGTTGTGTCATAAAGTTCTGGACGACTATAAACGGCCACATTAAGCTCCTCCTCCATTTCTGCTCGTCAGTGACGTCAGAAAATCTCAACACTGATTGTTTTTTGCAATACCACGTCATGTGAATTTGTCGCTTACGGTAAAATTTTTTCTGAAAGTCTAGTTGCGTCTTTGAGTTGACTTATGTAATCGCATCGCAAGAGAAATTCACACTGCATCTTGTGTAAATGCAGCATTACAGTCTGGACAGGAGTGTCAAGATACTACCCGAATAACATTATTAATCCATCATTGTGCCTGAGCAACACAGGTCTGAAATAATCTTCATCAATGACTATGCCCCACTCATTGAGTTCACATCATTAGGGAACGATCTCAGGAAGCTGGGGTACCTCAAACCGAGAGGCCTGCACTTTCTCTAGACCTGAATCTTAAAGAAAATCTGGGATCAGCGAAGTCATGGTGAAGAGAGTTGTAACCCCACACCCCAGAACTACAAAAACCTGAGGGTACCTCTCTTCCAAAAGAGTGGGACGTTTCAGTAGCAGATCACTCAACTCGTGAACAGCTGAAACTGATCTTCAAGGAGTTGTGATGAGTTTTTAAGACATCAACATTTTTTGGTGTGGTATAGCCCCATTATTGTTAGCTTCTGTATCAATAAATTGTTTGAGATGAAGATATTATTATTGCATGTTTCTACTTAAATACAAGTTTTTACATTTTCCAGAAATTTCACCCAAAAGTCAACTATCCTGAACTCTAGTAGTAGTGAATAATCAGGTATGTGAGAGGGAAACAGAAGAAGAATATACCGTATCACCTCCCATAACAAGAGGGTCCTTTATAGGAGGGTATTGGACATCTTTTTGAGGCTGTCTTGTAATAGAGGGAGGACTTTATTTAGCAAAGCCGAAAAAGTGTAATACCACCAACAGCCACTAGATGCTGTCTCTTAAAAAAAAAAAACTTCAATAGACTTCAATTCAAAAATGAAATCCTGAAAGCCTCAGTTTTTTCCATGAGTCTGCTTTTCCAGGGAAACACCGGGGATTTCTGGTCTGAGAGGCCAAGAGAGTGTGAGTGTGTGTGTGTGAGTGTGTGTGGACAGATGACGAACAGACTGATCTTCATGACGGAGGGAGTGAAGAAGAACAACAGACTCAGTGTTCATCTGGAAACGAGTGAGTGGAGGAAGTCACTGATCTGCGTGTGTGTGTGTGTGTGTCAGTCACAAGATGCTTCATCACCATCATAATCTTCATCGTCATGATGACTGCAGGTTTCATAACAGCCTCTGCTCTGATTGGAAGGCTCTTGAGGCAGCTCCTGATTGGCTGATTTCACAAAAGAACACTTCTCTGAGACAGCTCTCTGATGTTCATTAATCTGCTCTTTTTTAGCTCTATTTTTAAAATGTAACCAACAGAAATGAGGCCGATTTGTTTTAAACAACAAGGAAACAAACTGAAACCAGTTAAGCAGAAATTAAGCTGCTAACAGTATGATAACAATATCATTAGTACGTAGTGCTAGTATATAGTATGTAGGTTATGTAGTAAGATTAGCTAGCTATGGTGTTTCATTGGTCCAATCAAATTTCTCCAAACATTTTGTCCTGCCTACATATCATATTTTTGCTGGAAATACATTAAATGAATTGTTCAGATAAAAGTTTCTGTTCTGGCTCAACAGGTGGAAGTAACACTTTACCTGAAACCACTGTCTACTCTAAAAAATGTTTGGTTGTTTTAACCCAGAACTGCGTAAATATTGGACGAACTTCTTTCAGGGTTAATTTAACCCAGTAAGATGGGCAGGAGAAAATAAAATGTTTGATAAAACTAGTAAAACCTGTAAAAACAGCCCATCTACCTGGGTTAAATGAACCCAGTATGTACAGTCATTAGTGCAATATTGACCCATTTCTGTATAAAAACAACCCAACATTTTTTAGAGTCCTCAGAGCAAACTCGAGCTGCTCCGTGTGATTTGACTTGAGTCTAATGAAGAAGTTTGAAAGTCAAATCAGCTTCAGGCCGACGGAGCCTCACCTCTGACCTCAGCTGGAACACAGTGGATTATAACGTAGACACAATGCTTTACTACATCTACAAGCAAATTACCTTCAGTGAAGTGGGAGTGGGTTAATCCTCTGATGAGGACATCAAGATTTAATCTACAGCTGGCAAACCTTCATCAGAAGAAATGCCTGGAACATTTCCCGGTGAACACTGCTCTAGCGTAATATTAGCATGTTAGCATGATGTAGCTTAAGTTCAGCCTCCCGCAGCTGCTGCCCAGACTGTAAAGAACGGACGATGCTCACGTCAGTGGCGGCTGGTGGTGAAATTTGGTGGGAGGGCTAACAAATGCATAATACACAGTAAACAGTTAAAACAGCAGCAAAAGTAACATCACATCCGGTACACACAGTTACGGGTGCTTTTAGTGCTATACATCAGCACTGGAGATGCAAAAAAACTCTTTCCTCTGTTGAGACGCGCAGGCATATACGCGCACACTCTCTCTCTCTCTGTCTCTCTCTCTCTCACACACACACACACACACACACACAAACAAACAATAAAACGTGTTCCAACTTCAACGACTGTCAACAGACAGCCCACTGCAAATGTTTGCCGACATACAGCGCCAAACATGTCCTCAGTAAAACACATAACCACAGCTTACTTACTTACTTGGCAACTTGTGTGATTGACAGGTGATCTGTCTGATGACTGACTGTCAAAGAAGAAAGCCGCTCCACCACATCCAGAAATACGCCGTCAGACCCCCGCAAAGTCAGCTCATGTCCTCCACAAAATACTCAGTCCACAATCCATGATAGTGAATCTATGTCTTTCTTCACCAGCTCGTTGTGTCTCTTTACATCGATGCGGTGACCCTCATCCAGCTGACAATCAATGTTAACGTTTCCTGACAGGGACAGATTAAAGCTGTTTCCGGGGTGACTTGTACAGTATTCATGTTTTATAATTTTTTCCGACAAATGTTTTAAATCCACAATTCCTCGTTGGGTCCATGTCGTATTTCCTCCAAAATAAAGCACGGGAAACAGAACTGAATTCTTAGCTACATAAGCCGTTAGCTAGTCCTTTGATTCAAACCAAGTAACGGAAAACTTACGATTGTGTCGTTTGTTCCTTTGTGTTATTTGAACGTCGTTTGACCGATGTGTCCCCAATCTCTTAACTCCCTATTTTCCACCAAAGACACAGGAAAATGGACCAGAAAGCAAATAATCCACCTCATTCGTGCTAACACCCGCCAGCAACACCACAACGTTAACTCGCCGCATCGGTCAAAGTCAGCGGCCCCTGGGCCGTGAATTTAGCCATTGTGATTGGCAAGGTACGGGGGCGTGACATGACACCTGTCAATCACTTACATGAGAAAAATGCATGAAAGCGGACTGAGACTGTAAAAATTAAATCCATTTAGAGATCTTCCACGTTTTCCTTTTTTTCTTTTTTTGTCTTTTTTTAACTATTAGGTGCTGTTGGGAGGGCTTAGCCCCTGGCTAACGTGATGTCCTCCGTTGGTTGCGGACAATCTGAAGCCATGAGATTGCGGTTTGATTACAGTCATACATACGTGGGTTATACCTCAGCGGAGGTCGGTGCTGTCTCTGTACTTTCTAGGTCAAAGTAAATAACTACTATGTTTAAATGTAACTTTAAGGTACTTAAAATACTTTCTACATTTCAGAGGTCAAATGTCCTTTCTGTTTCATTTTCCAACATTTTATCTAAATCTATTCTATTTTAAGGATTTTTAAACGTTGCTTAATTATTAAGCTGTATTTCTATTTTATTTTAGGTATTTTATTATTTTATCCATTTCAAAGTATTTTAAATGCATTTCTATTCTGTCTTCAGGATTTTTTTTACTTCTGTTTTATATGCTTCAAACCATTTGAACTATTTCTATTCTTTTTTTAGTCTGTGTATTTTAATTCTATTAAATTCAAACTATTTTAACTTATTCTATTCTATTTTATGTAGCCTATTTTATTTTATTTAAGTAATTCTACTTTAAGTGTATTTCTCTTCTAGATTTTCTATTCAACATAGAAAATCTTTATTTTATTTTTATTTAATTCAAACTATTACCTGAATTTTATTCTATGTATTTTAATATTTACTTCTGTGCAATAATAAGTTTGTATTTTTATAAATTTTTAGTATTACTATTATTACTATTAGTAATGTTGTTATTATTATTTGTACTCTATTTATCTTCTTAGAGATGAATCCTTGGACCCAGTGGAGGTGTGAGAAGCTTCTAAAGCACAGAGACTGTAACTGTGTCATTAAACCAGATTCATGTCAGATATAAATAATGTGACGTGTCAACATTCAGCCTCGTGCCTGACGCCTCTCTGCGTCTCTGTCTGTCTCGTGCCAAGTCGTGCGTCCTTGGAAAAACCCTCGTGCTGACAGGTTGATCTGTATTCTCACCATCATCAGACGGACAGACGGACCGTGTCAGGAAGAGGAGGAAGAGGAGGAGGAGGGCTGGAGGGAGGAGGGAGGGTAGGAGAGAGAGAGGCAGAGCGGGGGAGCACGCATCTTCACCGGGGAGAGAACCACAGCAGAGCCCGTGGACAGGGAGAGGGAGAGGGAGCTCCCACGGACACGGAGAACGCGCTGTAAAGTGTTTTTTATCATTTTGTTGGAAACTTGTCGGTGCGTCATTTTGTCGGAATCACAAAAAGGTGAGTTTTTTTATCCACTAGAATCTGATTAATGCAACCCGTGGAAATATCCTGCGTGGAGTCCTGTCACCTGATGTTGTTTGTACGGTGCGTTTGTCTGCGTGATGTGGTTGCTCTGCCTCATCTGAGAGGTTGTATCCTCAGGTTATGGGAGGTAATTATAAGATTTAATTGAAACATAAATCAGAAGTGTGTGCGCGTGCGTGTGTTGCGTAATGTGAACGTGGATCAGCGTGGATGACTGGACACTGTCGTGATAATTTTCCACTCACCAAATATCGACCAAAGACTTGTCCATGCGTCTTTTCCTTGTAAATATCAATGATTATCCAACAGACCTGTGGCCCCTGGAACACCTGGGGCCCCTGAACAAGTTCCCATGAAGGTGGAGGACTTCTATCTGAAGTGGCTGCAGAGATTTTTAACCCTTTGAAGCACAACATGGTTTTAAAAAAACACCTGTATTCATAGCATGTAAAGCATGGTTCAGTAACATAAAAATATTTGAATAATTCAATATTCCAGCTAATTAAATATCTTGATTTCCATGACCTTCAATCAGTTTTACAAATATTTTAAATATTAATTTAACATATTTATAGGTGATGCCTTTTAGTTGCAATACTGTGAGTAACCACTAGGAGAAGCCATCTACAATGTGGATACGTAAACTTCCAATATGTGGGGAACCACTTAATAGTTTAAGGACCTTTAATATTTCGGTACCATGTGACGAGAGGCTGCTCCCTGATTGGCTGTTGCAGACACACCTACAACTTTAAAAAAAAAAAAAAAAAAAAAAATTGCAGTAAATGACCACTAGGGGAGAAATAACATCTACTACGATACGTAAACTTCCTAAATGTGGAGCACCTTCTAAATGTAGGTACTTTAATGTTTAACTACCATGTCACCTGAGGCTGCTCTCTGATTGGCTGCTTCAGACACCTTTCTTTTTACCTCATGACCTTGATAACGTTTCAAGATGGTGAGCAGCAGAAACTAAAGAAAGTTTAGTTTTGTTGTTGATAATAAACTCACTTTTGATAGTTTGAAGCCCCATTGCTTTAACAGAATGTAGACAAGCTGCAGTGGTGGTTCAGCGCCCCCTGCTGGTGATTTGTAGTCATATCACCCAACTATTTTTTTGTAACTTAGTGGAGTGGATGACCGCAAAACTTTGCAACTTCGTGCAAATACAACTTTTTCTCTATTATAAAGTGAAGTATTGTTTGTGTAATAGCATAATTGAAAATAATTAATAATAACAATGACATCACATGTTGTTGTAGCTGAAATTTATCACCCAGTGTATCACACGGTGGCTGATAAATTTCATTAAAATGCAGTTTCCTAAAAGTCATGTACGAATATTATTCACTTTTGATGATCATCCTCATCCTCAGCTGTTGTCTGTGTTTACATCAAAGTAGTAAGTGGTAGCGAGCTGGCACGCCAACTAAAATGGTAAAATATACAACCTGCTAAACATCAGCGTGCATTGTAGTTTTGAGCATATTTGATGATGTTAGATGACGTTAGCGTCTCAATGGAAGTGATGTCTCATTCTTCCTCAGGTATTTTATTATCTATGATGTGGGTTAAACTTTCTGCTCAGTTTGTATCCACATCAGCATCAGCAGGGATTTCTGCTGCTGTCTATCACCGGCTGGAAGACAAACAACAACACTTCTTTATTATCAGACTTTAATATAAACTTAAAAAGCAAACAAAAGAGAGATTAAACTCAGGTAAAACATTTCAGAACAGTGAAACTAAAAGAAAATCAGATCACAAAAATGACTGTAAATTTAACCCAGCAAAACGAATGTAAAACAGCACAATTCTGAAAAATGTTGGTTACAAAGAATTAAATGTTGGTTAAAAATGGTGAATTGTTGGGTAAAACCAACATATTTTTGAATAAAAATAAAAATAAAAAAGTTAAAGGTATAAATAGTTTCCTACAGTGAACTCACATGTGTAGGTTCTTTTGTGGACAAGGGTTTGAATTTGGATCTGAAGCCAGACGACACTTCATGTGTTACACAAGCTAACTAATTAACTAACTAACAAAGCAAACAGCAGCAGAAGCTTTGTGGTGAGTGAAGAGGATCTGCTGCAGAACCACCAGACTGGATCAGAACCACCTGCAGAGCAGAGGAGGACCCAGAGGTTACTTTACCTTCAGTCTGGTCTTCAGCAGGGAAACAGCTTCAGCTGGTCATGTGACTGAGGTCATATGATTGACTCGATTCTAAAGTTTGTCCAAGTCGCTGCTTTTGCAAAATTTAATATTTAAACATTTTCTTGAGAAGAGATCCTTGTACTAATAATATAACATTTATTATTATTGTTTTTGTTATTGTTCAAATCAACATATTACATGCTAAGAAATACTGGGTTGTTTTAATCCAGATCTGGGTCAAATTTGGACTAACTAAATACTAGGTTCATTTAACCCAGCTAGATGGTAATATGTAAAAACAACAAAACACTGGGTAAAAACAAAACCATATTGTTCAAAACAACACAAAAATGGGTTTAAGCTACAAAATGTTGCGTAAAAACTAAAAAATGCTGAGTGAAAATTAAATTTTGCACAAAACCGGTAAAATATTGCATAAAAACAACTAAATGTTACTTGTTAAATACTCTTTTTTTTAAGTTATTTAAAAAAAGAGAGAGAAAAAAAAAATCAAACCAGAAAAACAGAAACAGCTCGTTGTACACTCAGAGTAAACTCAGAGGAAAACTGCTCATGTTCCACAAAACATCTTAAGATCTTTATCCTGAGTTGAGATCAGAAAGGATTCTGCTCTGAGTGGAAAGTGTCGACAGATCCAAGGACTAGGCAGCGAGCTGAGGTCTGCAGCGACCTTCAAATAAAAATGTGAACGTTCTGTGGGTTCTGAAGTCAGACTGAACATTTAGACTGGATCTGATGGTTTCTCTGTTTTATTTATTTTCTGTTTTGAATATCCTGATGATGTGTTCAAGAACTCTACAGTTCTGAGGAATCAAGAGTCGCTTGGAACAGTTTATAGAGTTTAATGTGTTTGATGGAAGATACACCATGTTGTTGCTGTTCCACACAGTGACAGTTTTATTGCTAATGTAATGGTAGCTGCTCTGTGTGCTAAAACAAGTAATGCTAGTAATGCTGCTAACAACTAGCTAATGTTGCTCAGTGCCAACCGATGTCAGTGACAGTTAACATTGCTAACCGTCAGCTAACATCACTAACAGTCGGTTAACATCGCTAACAGCTAACCATGGCAATAGCTAACATTGCTAGTCAGTCAGCCAATGTCTATAACAGTCAGCTAACCTCACTATAGCAGTATGGTAATGTTGTTAACAGTCAGTTATCCTAGCAGTCAGCTAACACTACTAACAGTCCAGTAATATCTTTACGAATCAGCTAACGTCACTGACAGTCAGTTAGCATTGGTGACGGTCCTCTGATATGGCACAAGTTATCCAATACAGTTAACAGAGATAACTAATATTGCGAACAGTCATCCAACATTGTTAACAGTTGGCTAATGTTTACTAACAGCAAGTCAATATGCCGCTAACAGTCAGCTAAAGTTCAGTCCATTGTTTGTTGTTATGCTTAATAATGAGGATGATCTGCTGTTTATCAAACTAACCAACTAAGGTTAGCTTGTTTAGGATAGCATAGCAGGTAACTTTATTTTGAGTTATGTATCAACACATTCCATCTTGTTTAGGCTACTATTAGCTTGTTTAGGCTAACCTAGCAACTAACGTTCTTTTGTAGACATGAAGGCCTCATTCTAAAGTAACAAGTCTGTTTTTAAAGTTAAATTAAACTCTGATGAAAACACAAGTATGAATGATAAATTCCATTTGTACTGATGGATCTATCAAATTATGACACCCACCTGTCATCTTCAGAATGGAACCAAACGTCATTGGCTCTGTTATCCAGCATTAGCTTCTTATTTCCCTGTTACAGATCTGTAAAAAAAAAAAAAAAACTTTCATTGTAAAGGCTCTCCGGATAAAAGCTCCAATTAGCTTTAATGTTGAACTCTTTCTCGTCGCTGTGGTTCAGGTGAAAAGATAAAAGGTGTAAACAGATATAAATAGTGTGAGTGTGTCGTCGTCCGTGTGGGTGGAGGAGCTGAAGGTCTGAGTATCGTTTCTCTTTGAAGCGTGGGGAGTAAACAAAAGAGGTTTAGTAATATCAGCGACCTGCCGATGAATCACTGCTGCTGAGCAATTTCAAATCACAACAGACGCAGCAGTGCGACTCCCAGAGGTGATCCAGAGGTGGAGGATGAAAAACAATCGAGCTATAAATGTAACTGTGATACAGTATGATTGCCCAAATAAGGAAAGAGACACATCGAACTGTAGTTGAGCTGAGTTGATAGAACCTTAGCTAGCTGCTCTGCATGCTAACACAACACCTGAGCTCAGTGATGTCACACAGTCAGCTAATGTTGCTAACTGTAAGCTTATGTTGCTAAAAGCCAGCTAACAGTCAGCTAATGTTGCTAACAGTCAGCTAATGTTTGCTAGCAGTCAGGTACCATCACAGTGTTGGTTGTTCCTGTGCAAGCTGCTCTGTGAAGTGTGAACACGATACTCGACCCTGCCCCCCTCCCGTGGTTTGTGCCATAATCCCGCCTGAACAGCTGAGACACTCCGACGTCTCACTGTGTCCAAACCTCTGTGTAGAAACGTTTGTCCTGACGACGTCTCGTGTCTTTGTAGAGCAGCGTGAGGCTGAGGACTCCCGCCAGGATCTGAGGGTGAGGAATTTGGCGTCCCCCAGCAGTGCAGATGGACCCCCCGATGCTGGCTTCCCAAAGGGACCAGCTGTTGGACGAGGACATCACCGCGGTGGTTTTTTGGCGCTTCTGATTGGATGTCACCTCAGTTCATGCCGAGGCCTTCGAGGTGGAATATTCCTCCTCTGTGGTTCTGTGGAGTAACAGTTTCTGAGTGAGGTGATTTCTGGAAATCTCCTCATCAATCAAACATCTGGACGCCATCAGATGACCTTCGAACCCAAACTAATTACTGACCATCCAGGAAGTAAACAGACTGAAATGTTCAGCGGCTCCAAACAGTTATTCAGAAACATCATTTAGAAACGTTTCCACGGTGATTTGCATCCATTACTCTTAATGGATCTTATTTAATTTCAGCTCTAATGGAGGATGCTGCTCCCTGATGAACTGGCGGCCATTTGCAGACATGCCACGACCACGACATGTTGAGTGTTCAGACATGTGACTGTTTCAACTAAGTTAACTTTCTTTTAGTTGACTCTGTTTTTTTTATGACAACAATCATTTTCAGTTGAGGACCCTGAGCTGCTATCTTGAATCCAAACCATTGGACACGTTGGATTCATGTGAAAATCTCAGCTTGTGGGACCGATCATCAGCTTCCCTCCTTGGGTGGAGGGGTGGGAGGAGCTTGCTGCTCGTCCTTCACCGCCATGGTGATGTCACAGGGCACCTACACCTTCCTGGCCTGTTTCGCCGGCTTCTGGTTGGTCTGGGCGCTCGTGGTCATGCTCTGCTGTTTCTGCAGCTTCCTGCAGCGCCGCCTGAAGCGGCGCCGTGAGGAGCGCCTG
>OOFC01001104.1:0-10466 GCA_900323345.1 Pseudochromis fuscus
GGGTTCAGCCAGGGGTGGCTGAGGCATTCCTCTGCTGTGGCTCTCTTCCTGTGAACACAAACACAATAAGACTGGATGAGCTGGAAACTCCCAGAGAGTTTATATAACCCGAGCACCGCCTGCATCTTCCCATTCACTCAGCCTCTCTCAGACGTCGGCCATATTACTGTTCAACAGAGAAAACCACAAACTGCACTTTTTCTTTCCCCTGATTACTCAAACTCTGAGGAATCTGTTTCCAGTGCCACCACTAATCTGCTGCAGTCAGATGATGCTGGCTGCAGAACCAGAACCAGAACCAGAACCAGAACCAGGCTGTGCTGCAGGATGAAGGTTTGTGAGGATCAGGTGAGAGGTGAGTTCATCAGAAACATGAAGACACAGCTTAAAGAAATCCCCTCAGTGAAGCCACTCGAAGCCACTGACGTCACATCACAGCCTGAAAAACGTCTCATCTTCTATTAAATGAGGACGATTCACAAACAGGAAGTGACTTCTGGTCTAAGTGACGCAAACCTCGTTACCACACACACTCATTTAGACGCAGGAGGATGTACGTCCGTCTGATGTGAACCTGACTCACGTCCTGTGTGTAAATCAGCTCAGAGTGATGCTGATGATCTGAGATCTTCACCTGGGGTTTTTAACCAGCAAGGACTTGATGAAGTCCACAGCCAGGGAGGAGATCCCCTCGAACGTGTCTGCTGAGTAGTCCACGTTGACCTGGGAGATGTTGAGGAACGTCTCCTGCTTGTCGTCACCCAGGAAAGGAGACTCGCCCGTCAGCATGACGTAGGTCAGGACCCCGATGCTCCTGCACACAGACAGGAAGAGAGGGAAGACGTCACCTTTGATTGGTCCAGATGAAGATACAGACAGTCACTCTGCTGAAGGTCTTCATCTCCTGGACAGAGACTCACCACATGTCTGTCGCAGTGCTGATGGGTTCATAGCTCAGGATCTCTGGTGCTGCAGCAGGAACACATGGTCCCAGTTAGTCACAGTAACACAGACACACTGGTGCTTCTGGGTCTTTCAGGACCTACCCACATACTCCGGGGTCCCCAGGATCTCCCTGACCTCTGTGATGCTGTCCATGCGTCTGGACAAACCAAAGTCCACGATACGAATGTCGCCCAGAGGCCTGGCACTGGTCAGCAAGATGTTCTGTGGCTGGAGGACACACACACACACACACACACACACACACACACACAGATTAGACAGAGGTAAGTTACATAATGACAGCTCCTGGCCTCTGAGGTCATTAATTATCTGTGTGAATGAGGCAAATCCTTGGAGGTAACTGGTCCTGAGAGGATTTGGGGTCTGGTACTCGCTGCTCTCAGCTCAGATCTTCACTAAGTCCATCAGACAGGACCCGGCTCGGTGATTAGTGAGCATCAAACACTGAACCCTTCACTCTGAGCTGTAACCTCTGAGTTCAGCTCTGTATTAACACATCAGAGGGTTTCAGCTCCTGCCAGAACAACACTGTGGTGCATCTGCATTCATCATTTGATCTCCAACACATTGTGTAATGTGTGTCCTGAGAAACCAGACACTGGGTTTACTGGGAGAGTGAGAGAGGAGAGAGGAAACCAGGACGACCTCAGGAACCATTAGAGAAAACATGATCGTTCAGTCTGGTTCCTGTGCCGACGTCGTCCTCATGGGAACCGGGTCGTGACCCACTGAATGAGCTGTGGTTGTGTAACAGTAATAATATCCCCGTCAGTGCGACGCTCGGGGGAACGCACTGCCCTGTATTGTCATATCATCCTCCAGCAGACTCACTTTCAGATCCAGATGCACCACATTGTTGCGGTGCAGGAAGGCCACCCCGGTCAGGATCTGCTTGGCCAGCCGCATCACGTCCTTCTCGGTGAAGGCGTCGTCGTTTTCTGCCACGCACTGGTCGAAGATCTCTCCGCCGGCGGCGCTGGAAGGAAAACACAGGAAGGAAACATCAGGATCAGCCTCCCAGTGGAGTTTAGTTTGGCTCTGCCTCACTTCTGATTATTCAGTTTCACTTGTCATAATAAATTGCGCCTTAAATGTACAAACACGCCCTTCCTCTCAGTCTGAATCAGAAAACCTGAAAATGGTAAATTCCAGCCCCTGAACAGCCCAGAGCCACTCGGTGTTTTCACAGTTATGCAACAGTTCATCTCATCACTAGTGAGCAGAGTCCGTCCACATCCACACACTGAGCAGGTCCACATGATGCTGGAGATAAGAGGTTACATCAGCAGGTCCAGATAAGGAGCTTTACAGCTGCAGTTGTTACAGTGTAACCAGATGAAGCAGCAGCTGACACGGTAACAAACACAGCTTCAGATGTTCAACACAGAGACACTGAACCATCCTGTCTGCTTTATTAAAGTTCTCATCACAGTCATCAGATGCTCCTCAGGCTCCTCAGGACCAGTCCTGCCTGGTCTTGCTGCTCTTGTGTAACAATCTGCAGTAAAGTGGAGTCCTGCTGGATTTGGAGGCTCCATCAGTCAGATCCAGGCCCGAGGCTGGAGCACCATGTGTGGGGGATTTAGACACACATGCTTTTCATCTTCCCTGAGCAGCGCTGTTACATAACCTGCACCTCCAGCCCCGTCAGCCTCCTCACCCCGACTCCCCTCCTCACCCCGACTCCCCTCCTCACCCCGACTCTCCTCCTCACCCCGACTCCCCTCCTCACCCCGACTCTCCTCCTGCCTCAGCTGTCATAACAGGAACCATGTTTTCTGGATTTGGAGGATATCCGTCAACGCTCCTTATAATCTGTTTTCTTCTCCCCTCTGCTCTCAGCCCTGGACGCTCACCACCAACCTCATCACCTGAGGAGCTTCAGAGGGAGTGTACAGGACCAGACTCTTCACTGTGCTGGTTTCATCTGAGTGAAGACACATGGCTGTGATGTCACATGTTTTCAATTCTGTTGTAACAAACTGCAGAACTAAAAACCCTCATCTGTCAAAAATAAACTTTCAATCTGTCACCGTCACATTGATGTGACCTGTGAGCATCACCTGGACCTGACTGGTGGTTTAATGAAGCTGAAGCTGCAGCCACTTCATCCTGATGAAGACCAACTGGTTTCAATCCAACAGAGTGAACCAGCAGCGACCGCTCACTTCCCCTGAAGACTAAACTCTGTCTCTGTCCTTCCCTGAACTGCAGCACAGTCCTGAGGAGTGGAGACCACGTCCTCGCTGCACCGAGCCTCAAACAGACTGAGACCAACCGGCATCTGCAGCCCGGAGAGCCTCCACCTTCAAGTCCAACCAGGAGGAAAACTGTTTGGTTAGAGATGAAGGAGAAGCTGCTGGGTCACAGGTCGACCACCAGGTCAGCTGATCACTGACGTCACCGACTCTGAAGCAGTTTCCACAGGAGGAGCTGACGGACGCCGCTCGCTGTCCAGCTGCAGCTCAGGGTTTTCTGGGTCATCTCACATTTGAAATAAGAACAGTGCTGATTGGCTGCAGACTCTGATCACCTCAACTTTAACCTTCACACAGTCAAACAAGGTCTCAGTCTGACTGGAACAAAGCAGGATGTAGTGTGGATGTAGCATCAACCAGCATCAGCATCTTTAGCTGCTGCAGCAGAAACTTCTGAGTGATTCACTCTCTATCAGTTACATCTCAGTCCAACTGGTTATTACTGTGTCTGTGTGGTACTGACGCAGGCTGCACTGCAAACATGACGAGAAGTCAACCTCTTCTCTGGCAGCGGCAAGGATGTGGTTGTGGCTATGAAAACTGTCTGTCTGTGTGTGTGTGTGTGTGTGTGTGTGTGTGTGCGTGTGTGTGCGTGTGTGTGTGTGTGTGTGCATGCTACTTCTGGGAGCTGCTTGCTGCTTACATTTAAATTCACAGGAAATGGAAAATGGTTTGCAGTTCTTGAAACTCCTGCTGAGGTCAGACAGTTTGGAGGTGCAGCCTCTGGAGGCAGGACTCTGAACACTGCAGCAGATCATGTGTGACGTTTACAAAGCCTGTGTGTGTGCAGGCAGCTCGATGGTTCGCTCCACGAGTCCTGATGCAGCCGAACAGGAACATGTGGTCCTGTGCTGACTGACCTCCTGCTCTGTTCCCTCTGCAACGTGCAGGAGGAGCTGCATGAAGGAGGAACAGGCCGGTCCTCCTGCATGAAGGAGGAACAGGCCGGTTCTCCTGCATGATGGAGGAACAGGCCGGTCCTCCTGCACGATGGAGGAACAGGCCGGTCCTCCTGCACGATGGAGGAACAGGCCGGTCCTCCTGCACGATGGAGGAACAGGCCGGTCCTCCTGCACGAAGGAGGAACAGGCCGGTCCTCCTGCACGATGGAGGAACAGGCCGGTCCTCCTGCACGATGGAGGAACAGGCCGGTCCTCCTGCATGATGGAGGAACAGGCCGGTCCTCCTGCACGAAGGAGGAACAGGCCGGTCCTCCTGCACGATGGAGGAACAGGCCGGTCCTCCTGCACGATGGAGGAACACCCTGAGCAGCAGGTTCTCAGCAGGTTCTAAATGAGTCCTCTGTTGCTGAGGTGTGAGCTCGCTGCAGTTTCACCACGTTGGTTTTTAAAGTGACGAGAAACTGAGACACTGAGACGAGAACCACAAAGAGAGAATTTCCATTTAAAGCCTTTCTCAGCAGCTCGACGTGTCTGCGGCGGCTGCTTCCTCCTGTTTGACACGAGTCTTTACTCTCAGCTGCTCACCACATCTGTGCAGGAAGGTAACGCTTGTGTTTTCAGCTTGGACTAAAGCAGATCATTCACATGAGAAAACAAGGTGTCTGCAGAGCTCAGACTGGAGCTTCATCAGTATCTCAGTCGTACTGATGGACAGTTTCAGTGTCTGATGATTAAAGGACTTTGTTTCTCTCCAGTGCTGCTGACATTGCACAGATGCAGGTTTCGATGACTCTCTGATTGGTGTCGTATGAGTGATGGTGCAGAGCATCAGTGTGAACCTTTAAGGTGGTGGTGTTGTTGCAGTTTTAACTCACCACTCCAGGACCAGGATGATTTCAGAGCTGGTCTCGTAGACCTCGTGCAGAGCCACCACGTAGGGGTTTGCTTTGGCCGCCTCCAGCACGGCGATCTCGTTCAAGATGTCCACGCGACAGTCGGCGCCCTTCCGTCGCTTTCGCAGGAACTTGGCAGCGAACTGCTTCCCCGTCGCCTTCTCAACGCACTTCTTCACCACCGCAAACTTTCCCCTGGGAAACAGAGCGAGAGAGCCATTAGTGAGGAGACAGGAAGATGACAGACACATTACTGGCTCCTCAAAACATATTTGGTCAGAGATGTTTCTGTTCTGCGTCCAAGTCGACGCTGCAGTAAATGTGGGTCATGTAACTGCTGCAGACTAGAGACTGAAGCTTCTGGACACTCTGCTGACAGTTAAACTGCCACGAGCTGAAACACAGATTACAGTTTGGAAAAGGAGCCTGGAGGCGAGGTCATGCAGCGGTGCAGAGATAAGAAGGTGAAGTGGCATCATTTGAAAATACAAAGGGTTATTTGCACTGATAAGCTGAGTGGAGGAGGCGTCAGCTCCTCTGTGCTCCTCCAGCTTCAGGAGGGTCTGACAGGCTCCAGATAAACCTCTGCACCTCAGGCAGGAGCTGCTGAGCAGTGGGCGGGACCTGACCATCAGAGCAGCGCTGCTTTGGAGGTCAAACAGAAACAAAGACGCAGCAGCTCGCTGCTCAGTCCCTCTGAACAACATGAGAGCACTTTACTACCTCGCCGCAATCTTTCCTCTCTGTGCGTTTACACTGATGGATGCAGCCGAGGTGTCGGGGTCAGCCGTGGGTGTGGGCAGGATGTCCGATGTGGGCAGAATTGACACTCTGTGTCCAGTGGACACAATCACAAGCCGTCCCTCCCAGCCTGATAATGAGGCCTTGTCCACTTCCCTTTCTTCACAGCTGACAGCAGCACGGACAAATGGGATTGTGTTGACGCCTCCGCCCAGACCCTCAGCCAGAGACTGCTTCTCCTTTGACAGTCGTACAAAAGCTGACCAGTCAGCTAAACACAGCGGCCCCGGGACCAGGACCACCCACCAGACCAGGGCTGAGCAGGCCAGGCAGGGGGTCACTGCTGCTGCTGTTACGGTCCAGATGGAGCAGCAGCAGCAGCAGCAGTAGTAACAGTAACAGCAGTAGTAACAGTAACAGTGCTGTACGTCTCCATCCAGAGGACATCCCTGTGTTTTAATGAGCTGCACAGTTCACACACAGGATGTGGACAGAATCTGAATGAAGTGTCAGACCGGTCAGTCAGCGTGGTGCCGGTCACTTTCCCACAGTGTCCCTCTGACAGAACCAGCAGCCTCGGTTCTGGCTGGACTCTGGTTCTGTTGTGGCCTGGTCCCGGCTGCTGCGGGTCCTGGGTCCCTCTCTCTGCTGAATGCTGACAAGTCTTTGTTCACAGTGAAAAGGCAAAAACCGTCAGAGGCTTTTCAACCTTAATTAGCCAAGTTCAGCGCTGGAGGCTGGGAACTGCACCCGGCTGAAAGGAAACCAGCAGCGGCTGCAGAACAGAGCAACAGGAGCCTTTTGAAAAGCTGACAACAGGTCAGAGGTCACCAGACCAGGCCATCGTCCAGCCGGCCGCGTTCACACTATCATGTTACGAGGCAGACGCACAAAACCTGCTGGTCACACAAAACAGTATCATGTTGTGTTACTTTTGAAACACTGCAGTCATCAACCAGACTGATGGGATCTTTTCAGAAATCAAATCTGGACAATGAAAGTCCTGCAGGTCAGAGAGCTGAGGTGCAGGACTCCATCAGTCTTCACTGTGACACTCAGTCCTCTGCAGCACTGCTGAGTTGATGGAGAAGCTGTATCCAGTGAAGTGTGACACTGACACCTGTCTGAGCGGCGAGGAGCGGCGAGGAGCGGCGAGGAGCAGCGAGAGCTCTCACACACTGACACAACGTAACTTCCTCTTCCTGTTTGGCCACAGCTCATGATGCTCAGAGAAGGAAACAGGACCAGTGGGTTTTGTTGTTTCTTTCCACTTGAAAGGAGGTGAGAGGATCAACTGTATGAATAACAATGAAGCCCTGAGACCTCCAGGTTCAAACATCATCAACACCCCGACGTACAGACTGTACAGCTGATCTCCTGCCACGCAGCACTACGTACATTCCTGCACTTAATGCGATTATGAGGCCTGATCTCAGGATGTTGTTGGGTTGAAGTCATGGGAAAGGAGGGAGGAGAGGCTGCTGCAGCCCACAGCCTCACAACAACCCCCCACAGGTCCTGGCTGCTGTCCCAGATGTCCCCGGGTGTCTGAAACTGGCAGCTACCAAAAACCTCTTTCTTCAGCCCGTCCTGCAGAGCTGTGGAGACACATGCAGCACTGACACTGTCGTCAGTCAGTCAGTCAGTCAGTCAGTCAGTCAGTCAGCTGCTGAGCTGAGACAAACCTGACAAGTCAAATACAGATGAACTTAATCTATATTCAGAATGCTTCCAGGCGAAAGTCACTGTCATCTGATAAACTAGTGAAACCCACTGAGATACTGCTGTAATCTGCAGCAGCAGGAGCCACAGGAAGACACAGTGGCTGCTGGTGGATGGTGGATGGTGTATTTACTGACCTCTCCTGAGAGGACAGGTAAATAAAACAGGACAGTTGTCAGGCAGGGAACTAACTGTGTGTGTTCATCTGCTGTTATCTCATTAGTCTTGTTACTTATTTTGTCACTCGACACCTCTGAGGCTGTAACACGTTCAGCTGATGACATCTGAGGCTTTACGTGCGTCCTGATCCACCTCACACCACAGAGCAGACACACAGTGAGAAACCAACACGGAGCTTTCATCTCAGCAGCAGCAGGTCTGAGCAGCTACAACTTTTACAGTCACCTCCTGAAACTCTTCCACAACATTCAGCCAAACCGCACAAAGCGCATTACCGCTGCGCGCTCCGGTGCCAAAGCGCAGCCCCGTCAGCAGATGGAGCGCGGACTGGAAATGTTCAATTACCACGTTTCCCATTCACACGTGCACGGAGTAAATCTAATGTGATTACACGATTTGCTGAAGCTTATCGAGATATTGTTGCAAAGTCCAGTGAGCAGCGCACGAACCGCCACTGGATTCCTGGAAGCATCACACACTTCACACACACTTCACACACACTTCACACACACTCACCTGCCCAGCTCTCTGCCCAGCAGCTCGTAATGAGCCGTGAACACATCACTTCTTATCCTCGTGTGGATTTTCGTCACCATTCCGTTTTTGCTCATCGTGGCAGGATTTGGCATTGACGTCTTGCTCTGAACACAAACAAACTTCCTCCAACGAGTAAACACAACAAACAGGATTTTATTTCCGCTCAAGTGGAAACGCGCATGATAAAGAAAAATAAAAGCCAGTTAAAGCCAGCGGGAGATAATCCAGGTCCTGGACCGGAGGATGCAGTCTGCAGGAGCCCCGGTGCTGTCGGTGCGGTGTCTGAGAGCTACTACACATTCCTGACGATAAACTCCTGCAGGTCCCGCCCTCCGCGCTGACGCTCTGCAGCAGGAGCCAATCAGTAGGCGGAACAGATGGGACCAAGGTGCGAGCCAGCTGCTGAGAGACGGCCGGTGACAGCAGCTGATTGGTGCAGGTACAGACACATAAACAAACGCTGCTGTTATTAGTGGTTGCACAGTAATTAGGATGACGTCACTGTGAAGAAGAATGTGAACTTGGAGCCGCTGCAGCAGCTTGTTGGTTCTGATTATCCAGTTGATGAAGTTCTGGTTGTGCAGGTGATAACTGGAGTCGGTGTGTTTGGAGGATTCATTAGTAACTCCCCCTCCTCATGTCCACAGTGAAACCCAGAAACAGCTTCATCAGTGCAGCTCCTCTCTGAACATGAGGAATGCTGCACGTTATGCTCGGTATGTGCTTCCTGCTGCAGGTGAGACTTTCTCACACTCTGCTCACCTGCCCGAGGCAGCTGAGTTTCTGCTCCTCCTCACCTGTGGGAGAGGTGTGTGTGTGTGTGTGTGTGTGTGTGTGCGCCCGCTCAACCAGTGTGTCATTGAACTGGAATTCAAAACATCCCATTAGACTATTCATGAGGCTGCAGTTGGAAAGTCCAGTAACTGCAGGTGCTCTGCATGTCCTCTGTTGTGTAACTTTATTAAACAGAGACGGTGTCATGAGGTCTCCTGGAGCCAGGAGGTCAGACTGAGAAGAAGTGAAGTATTCACACTGACGGTCTGTGTGACAGGACCTGGACTTCATGGGAAATATGTCACCTCAGCCCCACAGGAACTGGGACTGTTCTTAGAAAGACCAAGGTGTGGGCTGACCCTGAGCTAACACACACACACACACACACACACACACACACACACACACACACCACAGATCTCCCCTCGTGTCAGTTCCAGACGATAAAGGAACAAGTGGTGAACCTCTGCAGTGAAGAGACAGTGTGAGACACGAAGTGTGAGACAGAGTGAGACAGTGTGAGACAGGATAGTGTGAGACAGTGTGAGACAGTGTGAGACAGGATAGTGTGAGACAGAGTGAGACAGGATAGTGTGAGACAGTGTGAGACAGGATAGTGTGAGACAGAGTGAGACAGGACAGTGTGAGACAGGATAGTGTGAGACAGTGTGAGACAGGATAGTGTGAGACAGTGTGAGACAGGATAGTGTGAGACAGTGTGAGACAGGACAGTGTGAGACAGGATAGTGTGAGACAGGATAGTGTGAGACAGTGTGAGACAGTGTGAGACAGGATAGTGTGAGACAGTGTGAGACAGGATAGTGTGAGACAGTGTGAGACAGGATAGTGTGAGACAGTGTGAGACAGGACAGTGTGAGACAGGATAGTGTGAGACAGTGTGAGACGACAGTGTGAGACAGGATAGTGTGAGACAGTGTGAGACAGGATAGTGTGAGACAGTGTGAGACAGACAGTGTGAGACCGTGTGAGACAGTGTGAGACAGGATAGTGTGAGACAGAGTGAGACAGGATAGTGTGAGACAGTGTGAGACAGGATAGTGTGAGACAGTGTGAGACAGGACAGTGTGAGACAGGATAGTGTGAGACAGTGTGAGACGACAGTGTGAGACAGGATAGTGTGAGACAGTGTGAGACAGGATAGTGTGAGACAGAGTGAGACAGGACAGTGTGAGACAGGATAGTGTGAGACAGTGTGAGACAGGACAGTGTGAGACAGGATAGTGTGAGACAGTGTGAGACGACAGTGTGAGACAGGATAGTGTGAGACAGTGTGAGACAGGATAGTGTGAGACAGTGTGAGACAGGATAGTGTGAGACAGTGTGACAGGACAGTGTGAGACAGGATAGTGTGAGACAGTGAGACAGACAGTGTGAGACAGGATAGTGTGAGACAGTGTGAGACAGGATAGTGTGAGACAGTGTGAGACAGGATAGTGTGAGACAGAGTGAGACAGGACAGTGTGAGACAGGAT
>OOFC01001112.1:0-15469 GCA_900323345.1 Pseudochromis fuscus
CGAACTTGACAGTGATGGGCTCGGCGGCACCCAAAGGCTTCTGTCCGTTCAGTCCCTTGATGGCCTCCTCCGCTTCATTTCGCTTGTCAAACCGGATGAAACCCACTCCTCGTGATATGCCTGCTCCGAATAAGAAAACAGACCAATGTTACTACCTTGGCATCACTGACTGTTGCTGCCTAAAAAGCTGATTGGCCTGACTCGGGCTGGATAGTTCAACCCCATGTATTGAGTGACAGCGAGAGATATGAAATAAGGCTGTACCTGTGACTTGGTCCACTAGGATGCGGGATGTGATGATGCGACCGTATTGGGAGAACAGCTGCTCCATGTCCTTCTGGCTCATGGTTTTGGGGAGTCCGCTCACGTAAAGATTGGCATCACGAATGGAGGCCGAGCTTGGCCGGGCATATGACACCTATAGCACACAAATTAAATATCAGTCTGGTGCATTTTATTGTTTTTGAGGGTTTGAATCAGAGAAGAATAATCACTTATAGATCTTATCGGACCGCATTCTCAATAATATTTCTAATCCTGATTCGTCCTCCGTTGTCATCTCGACAGGCCCACTTGTTTTTCTGGTGTCTGTGGACTTGATCAGTGCCCTGAAGCTCACACTCAGCCACACTGAGCCACAGTATGACGACTGTCACCATTACCCAAACTGAATCCAATCATCGCTTAACAAGCCCAAGTGTCAGCTTTGTTTTGCACAGAAAAACATCGGCCTTAGTTGATATATTTTTCCTGAATTCACCAGTGACTTAATTAGTGCACGGCCATTTCTGATGCATCTGTGTTTATATCCCTTATGGTTTTCTGTTGCTCTACTTTCAGAACAGTTTTATCTGGTACTGCAGAGCAATATCTAATTGATTGTAAAAGCAATAGATATAGTCTCTTTTTTTGTGTTTGCAGAAGCATGTGAACACTTGTGTGACTGATAGTCCAGTGCAGTGCATTGTTAAGAGTGGTGTGTTTGTGTGTGATGGAGAGACAGAGTGAGTGTTGTCTGAGATAGGCTGAGCTGCCCTCCCTGTCCTGCCTCCTTCCTTTGTCTCTATTCTCTGGGGGAGAACAGCTCCACAGGCAAACAGCAAACAATGTAAGTGCATCACAGGACTTGCAGGATTCTCAACAACTAATGAAAAGACTGCTTTCTATCCATATTTATGACGTGAGGATTTTTTAGATTTTTATTTTTTAGAAACTGTTGCTGTGTGAAAGTTGCTTTAGCTTTTCTGCACGAGCACAATGAAAGCTGGGCTCAACATATGTACATATTCTCTTTCAGATGAATACAGGTGTTCTGATTTCATCCATCAGCACTAAGCACCAGTGTCTATTGTGTACACAGACAGACTGCCTGAGCAGGAGGGTTGTGTGGTGCAGTGATTAGGGTGTTCTGGACAGTCAGGGGGGAGTTGCTGTGTTCGGGGAGCAGAGGCTGCCCTATAATTAACCCTCTCCCTGTCGCTCCCACAGTACAGATGGTGCCTGAAGCCCATATGGCCTCTAATCCTGTCATTGGCATTCTGCTCTCTGAGCTACCCCCTACCCCTGCTACTGCTGCCCCCTCCCTCACACCCTCACCCCTTTCTATTGAAGTTTCCTTCAAAATCAGGAAAACTATGCTGTTGACCACAGGATTTATTTTTTGGAAAGGAGAATAAATTATTAAGATGTTAATCATAGACACATCAAATATTAACGAATGACATCACGTGAGATTAACAATGAAGTGTAATAATCATCATGACAGATACTCTCACTTACATTTGAATGTTTATTTATTTTGTTAATATTAGATTTACAAAATTATTTGTGTGTTTGTTCATCCAAAACAAAACCAGTCTTTGACTTTTGAGCTCGTTCTGTCATCAGTCAGATTTAACATTGCTTTTCATGACCAGCTGTTCGAAGATCACCTGCTCTGCTCTTTCACAGATTTGATTTCTGAATCCTGCAGTTTGTCTCAATCTTTGATCTACTTTGATCAGGTTGGGGGGATGGAGGGAATTAGTGTTTAATAATATGCCCCCTCTTTCTCTCATGTGATTTGGGGACAAAGAAGCCCCCTAATTAGCCGAGATTGGAGGCAGATGGGCTAACCTGGACTGACCCTTGTGCACCACAGTCATGCTTCCTAATTACATTTCCATCACAATAACTGCTGCATGCTGTCCGCCCCTTGCTTTCTGACCTCCACTCTCTCCTTCTCTTTTCACCCTTTCTTTCGCTCTCCTTTGTTCTAGCCACCGCTCCCTCCTGCCTCCTCCTCCTCCCCGTTTTCCTCCCCTCCCTCTGCCACGTCTGTCGCCACCTCTTTCAACAGCCCCCTTGACAAAATCTCCACTTCCTCTCTTTTTTTGTGTCGAGCACACTGTCAGGAATCGGAAAATAAAAGTGGATTTTGTGGAGAGTAGTGAGCTGCTCACCTTGATTGTTTTAGTCTGCAGTTTAAGACCGTTGAGTGTGTTGATGGCCTTGTCTGCATCATTTGGATCCACATAGTTTACAAAGCCATACCCCAAACTCTGACCTGGAGACAACAAAAGAGATGCAGTTAGGTTGGAGATCCTCAGAACTGCAAAATTGTATTTTTCCAGCATGGACAAAGTGTCGTACCTGTTATCTTGTCTCTGACTAGCTTGCAGGACTCGATCTCTCCGATGCTACCGAACAAACTTTTGAACTCTTCCTGGGTCATGTTCTGAGGCAGATAGTTGACGATCAGGTTGGTTTTGCTGTCGTCCGTGGAGCCATTTGTGCTAATGACTGGGCCGTTAGGCAGACTGGTTCCGCTTGGACCGTTGGACACCTGGGTTTCCATGGTGCTGATTATCTGCTGAGGAAGAGGGTGGAGTCAGACTCATAACTCACAGCAGACACACAGCGGTGATGTACAGTGGTATAAATATGCCTGATGTGTAACACACTATCATACATATGCAAATACAAGCTATGCACACAACCACGCCCACAGACTCTCCACTTTGTCACTGTCAGAAGTAAAGGTCAGGAATCAGCATTGCTAAAATGGAGATGGATACAAGGTCTGATTTATCATCCCCCCCTCCCCCTCTTCACCCCATCTTTCCCCGTCTCTCGCTCGCTGCCTCTGGTCCTGCAGATGTCACCGTCCCCTTTTCCTTCCTCCTCCCCTCCCCCCACTCTCTTCCAGGGTCAAACACCATTACATCATTACACAGGGATGGATAATAGTGATAGTGGTGTGTGAGGCTGGCAGGGGACCTGGGGAGTTAGGAGTGGCAGAGGTCGAGATGACGGACAAAGGGGAGAGTGACAATGTTAAATGGATTTCATGCTGCTCTACACAAGGAATATCATGGTTTGTTTTTTAAAGGAAATAAAATGTGTGGATTACACATTTGGTGTGTTAAGGTTTCTTTGTGGTCTGTGGGTGAGCGTACAGTGTCGTGTTTTTCTCTCCTGTTTGATCTGTGTCGTCAGAAACAAAGCATCCTGCTCAGTTTCCCCCTTTCTCACACCTGGTACTTTGTGTGGCTCAGTCCTAATGAAAATCTAGATAGAAAAACAAAATTAAACTCATTTAGATTAAATTAATTGGGTGTGGTGGCCAACTGTACCAATCAGATTATATTTCTTTGAACTGTAACTAATGTATCCTCAGGTTTTGACAGTGTTATCAACTTATTTATTTTTACTTTTACTTCATGATGCACATATTTTTTTTTTTTATTCGATTTATTTGCAGTTAGTTTATGGATCGGTATAAACAAATTAAATATTTGATTTATTCCACTTGTCAAAATAAACAAGTACTCCAGGATGTGCTTGATGAGTCACCCCACTGAAATGATCACCTCTGTAACATTACCCTGCATTTCAATACCTTTTGACAGACAGCTTCATAAATTGCCCGGATGAACCAAAATGGTTCTGTGCTGTGGGGCCAAAAAATGCAAAGTGTTATGTCAGATTGTGGGATCGAGCTGTTGCAGATCTCTAACTGGTGGGTGTTATGTAAGTCAAAGGGGCTAAATGAGGCCTCTCTAAAGCTCTTGGGGTCTTACAATGTAGTGCAAAGCAACAAAGGTACTTTAATTAATGAATCCTCAGAATTGTTTCAAAATTATGTTCAGGGAATTTCCCAACGTGATGGAGAAATCACGGTGGATGTCACTGAAACAGCAACATTTAACAGAAATATTTGGCTTTGTTATTATTATTGGTTATGTTCTCTAATTTTGCAAACTCAAGGACTGAAACAGCTTCTTTAAGTATATCTATTTATTGAAAACCAAGGACGATAACAGACAGTTGTTGTCAGAATTTGTCCTATTCCTTTCATCTCCATCTATGTTTTGTATTTGTATATATTGTGGTTATATGTTAGGAAGCATTTCACTAAAAGAACACATTTTGTATGCATCATTTCATGTCTTCTCTTTCTTTTTCTAGTGTCTAGTGAATGGGTCTGTCTAATGAAACCTGCTTTCTCCCTTGTCTCTATAACTGGCTGCCTTACTTTGAGCCTCACCTTGACTCGGGTTGCCCAGGTAACAGCCCCTCAAAGACTGCATTGTTTGTAATGGCTGAATGGCTGCCTTACTTTGAAATGAGACGTGTGTTTGTCTGTGCTTATTAGGAGCAGATATACAGGTTAGACATTTGTCTGCCGTGTATTATTATTATTATTATTATAAGACTTGGTAGGATCAGAGAATATCAGTAAGTCAAATTGATAATGACAAGAGAAAAAGTAGCACAGTGACAGAGTTAAGACAGCCTAAAAATAAAATACTTCAAACACACATCCATGCACAAAGGGCGAATGACAGAGAATAGCGATCTGTCACGTAAAGGTTTTGATGTGCAGCTAAAATGCCAGAACAATCTTATTTATGTGACCTTATAAATGATGATGAGTTACACGTCTTGACAAAATAAGGTGGAGTTAGGCTGCTGTGTTATATTTATTGTAATATTAACCTAGTACATTGTAGTGTGATGTGATGCATCTGACTAACAGAAATGTGAGCAACTGAATGTGTCCCAAATATGACAAAAGCATTTTGAAGGAGGGGGAGAAAAAAAAAAAACATATTAGGGCAAATTTGACTCGCCAACTGAAATAACCCTCAGCATGGCAAAGCACACATTCCCAGTGAACAGTGTGAAGTTATATAATTCACAGAGCCACTGAGGATGGGCTGGGCACAGAGATTGGCTGACACAAGCAGCAACTAAGATTAAGATTTTCATACAGAAATAGAGAGCAACATGCTTTGAAGTTTTTTGAAACAAATAGAGTACATATGGTTACATATTGTACAAAAACAACATGAATTAGCATTAATCTGATTACTATGTAATAAAGAGAAATATTTGTAATATTATAGGAAGCAGGAATAATCACAATATACATATACTCTGGTTATTGTCTCCAGAGATTTTCAACTACAGGATGCTCTGTGACAACTATGATGTCCTGGGTGTAAATATGACCCAGCTTCTTTGTTTCATCCCACTTCTCTCTTTTTTCTCAAAATATTTCTGATTAATTCTCTGGTAAGAGTAAAAACATGGCAAAGAAATTATGTTTAAAAACCTTATTTTTTAAAATGTCCCTAACAGGTACCAGTTGTTACGGCAGCACTGTGTGTCCCCCACTGCTTTTTTCTATTTTGGGGTTCTGTGAGATCTCCCTTAATATTTAATGTACTGCATCAGCATCGCCTACACATGGTCCCAGACTCGCACGCAAACAAGAGTCCTGCCTCCACTGCCAAACACATGAACCCAGACTTGCACGCAAACAAGATCCCTGCCTCCACTGCCAAGCACACATACCACCTACACTGTACACTATTAAATTACAAAACACAGAAGCATTACAAGACTGGATGTAAACGCAGTCTGTGTTCTCCGTCTTCTGATGCTTATAAACAGCTTTCCCAATTCATTTCTGCTCCAAATGCAGTGCAGCACTGGAGGCTGTAATCTACAGAAGAATAACCGTCTTTATTTCATGACGTGAGATTCACCACATTAAATGTTACAGTCTGAATGTCTGTGACATGTAAGGAGAGAAAAAGATGTTGTCACTGTCAGCAGTTAGTTTTCTTATGCAAGTGTTTGGGAATATGAAGGTGGAGGAAAATTCACTGGGTGTATGTTTGTTTTTTTATTTATTTTATTTTTTGGTGAAGGTAAAAGTAATGGTCAGTTAAAGCACACAGTAAATACACATTTTGATATATTTGTGAATCACACTCCTTCTTTTTGGATACAACCTGGTCTCGTCCACATTATAATGCATTATATAAAGATTTTTTTTTTTCTGTAAGGCATGAATCTAAACTGAATGCTAGGCTAAAGTGTAAATGAGCCTTCTAAATAACACAGATTACAGGATTATCCCAAACAAAGGGCATTAGCCACACTCTCTGCAGCTTAACGGATCATGGTGGCAGCTGTAACACAACAGGACGACAGGAGTCACAGCTCATGTCAGCCATGCGCTCACACTCCATCCTATTCTCCGCTCCGCAGACTACAAATAAAAGATTTCTTTTTAAGATTTCATCTCTCCTCTGAGTATGTGCTGCTTTGATAAGATGATAGCAGACAACGCCAAAGGCTCGGGGAGACAAATCTGTCTTGCGAGTCCTTGTAGCATGCGGGGCGCTATCCAGCGTGCTGAAAAAGGGAGTGGCTTTCGGACGGTCTCATTTGAGGCCACAGATGGCCACAAAACAACCAAAAACCACCGAGTCGTCTTAATATATATATTGTGATATTTTAAAACGTTTAAGGTCACATATTATTGTGAAAAAATACAGTTGCAGCTTTTTGAACGCGTTACAAAATCCCTCGATTTCAGTTTCTCTTATTTTTAAAGGCAAGACTTGTGAGCTCTGCAGGCATTCATGAAGCGGAGCGCCTATTTGCTGAATAAACGTATTGAAACGACCAAACAAAAGAGCCACCCGTTCCTCCTCTTCGCTCTCGCGCAGGCTATGGCAGCACTATGAATATTAATGTAAACAGTGGCGCTTTGTGTCGTGGCCAGGGGCTGCAGGACTCTCCGGGAACAATGATTGTTACAGTTGCCAGCGACAAGTCAAAACGATAGGTCAAATATAAAATTATCAATCGTTTATTCATGATATGCTCTTTATTTTGACTGTTTTTCCCCTTCCAGGAGTCTTGTATTTAGTTGTATAATATTAAAAAAACTGCCTTCCCCCACAGTTTTATTGAATGACCACGATTCTCAATATATAATCCTATAAAATCATATATCAGTATGAATTTCGTCCATCCACTGTCATTTTTTTGTTATTAATAATGCAAGAAGGTGACTGTGAGGTGAGATTAATTTTTGCACTCTCAGAGGAAGGTGTAGACTCTACCTCTTTCTTCCCTCAAGGCTTTATTTGTTGCTGATAATTACATGAAGTCATGGGCAACAGGAGGCAAAACACCGCTTACATAACATAATTGCATTTCACCCTAGTTAGATAGGATACATCTTAACTGTATGAAAAAATATATCACACACCATGAACCCTGTAATCATTTTGGACACGGTTTAAAAAAATCTACCTCAAACCTTTTAAATCGCCAGCTGCAGAAAAATGTAAATGATTTTCTTTTTTCTATATAGGTGCCATCAGTTTTAACCTAAGATCAAACAACTGGTTCACAGTGATGGCCTCGACTGTCCTTGTCCTTGAATTGTGTAAGTGCCTTGGAAAGGTTATCTGACTCAACGCTTTTTATTTGCTTGGCACTGCGGTACAGGCATGGGAGACTGCGGACCATGTGGAGGGAGCTCCAGCCACTGTCGATGTGACAATGTCTAGGCCTGCAAGGGACAATAGGTAACGTACAACAAAGAGAATATAATTTAAAAAAAACTGGATTGGAAACGTGTCAGGTGGACAATTCAAGCAAGTGCTGTCCACCCTCTTTACGCACGATTCTCTCGCTTTCCCATTTTTGAATTCGTTTGAATAAGATCTTAGACGGTCCTAAATTTAGGACGAACTCTCTCACACTATGTTCCTCTATGTGTTAAATAATTTAGTTTGTGTACTATTATTAGCTGTGCATTGACCAGCCTTTAATGTGTAAGTATAATTATAATTTTACAATTCCTGAAAACAACACTAATAGTGATTTTTAAAAATATATCTCACTTTAATAAACCGGATTTTAACGCTCAGGTCTGATATGAAGGTTTTACCATCAGCAGCATCCACGCTCATATCCTAATCCTTGTTTATTGTGTAGCTACTATAATTTTATGTAAATGTGTCTGGTGTTAATTGGTCTGCTTGAATAAAGTATCTGCATTCATCCGTGGGGCATGTCAAGAGGGGGAAAGCGGAATAGGCCGTTTGAGGCTTCAAGGCCCTCGTTTGGTGCTCATGTCCAACAGAGACACGCCCAATCCGGCCGTCGGCACACAGCAAGGCTAATTTATCAGCGCTCCCATCTTCTTTTATCTGACAAGCGCAATGCAAGCATGGCCATCTTGTACGTGTGCGATGTGATACTTGGAGAAATGCGTTTAAAATGGAGATGTCCGTGCGCGGCCTTTACTGTCCCGGCCTCAGAGATTTCCAGCCCATTTACTCGGTTGCATCGCAACGAGGACCCTGAGGAATTTGGACTTTGTCTGATTCAATGCTAACCAATGGATGCGTAATCTCCCTCCCCCTCCCCCTCCCGGAGTGACTCGACCCTTTTTTTTTCTCCTTTCCCTTGCTGGATGGGCCCTCAGCCTCCGAGGCATCATGTTTTGTCTCAGAAAGCCGCGTCTCCAGCATCCTTGTGCTGCACCAGGCAAAGAAAGCTCGTCCTCCCCCCACTGAGCGCAGCGCCTCATCGCATTTCTCCCTCTCCATCACTGTATCCTGCGGAATTCCCAAATCCTGACTCTTCATCGTTAAAGCAACATATTCAGAGCTGCGACATTTAGGCGATCGTAGCGCCTATAAATCCAAAACCCGTGTTCTCTAAAATGGCTGGATAAAGACTTAATGTACCGCCGAGGATGACTGCAGGCTGGAGCGCAGCCGGCATGGCGCATCACTCAGTATGAGATTGCTAATTGCCCGTATCGATCATTAATCTTATCATAATAATACGGCATCGCGTATTGGACAAAACGGAGGACACCAGCTCCTCTGTGTTTTGGCATGTGGGCATAACCGTGGAGCTCTATTTGAAATGATATTGTGTCCATGCTCCGATGATATATGAGTGTGGAAGATGTGAAATGAGTCTGTCTATGACTACATCACGTGTGTACATGCAGTTAACAACAAATCCAACAAGAATAGGACTGAGAAACGGTGTGTGCATCATGCTACAACAGTCCCCTCACAAATATAAAAGAAAAAGAGTCATACGTACAGTAACCATTCTTGACGTACAATGAAAGAAATCTAGGTCCTTCTTTCCACTGGTCTTGAAGCTGAAGTCTCTATATGCTCTTCGGCCTTTATATTATATGGCCCTTATGTTGTGTGAGGAGTCAAAATTAAAAGAAAAAAAAAAGAAAAAAAGGAAAAAAATACAATCTTCGCCAAGGGATCTCAGCCCTGTGAGATTGTAGGTGTCCTCTATAGGATGAAAATGAGGAGAAAGGGGTTTTCTACTGGATGATGATGAGGGAGAGCGTTCTCTCCGAGTGGCGTGGGCGATGGTTCAGAAAAAAGAGAAGCAGTGATCCTCAGCAGGGTGTGTCCAGGGGAGGGTGTTCTGCTTCTGCTGTTTTTGTGTGTAATTCCTTGCTCCTCTCGCAGTCTCCTTCTGTGCCTCTGCTGCAATGTTCTTCTTTTATGCGTCCTCCTGGCTGGCAGAGCGCGCTGCTGATTGGCTAATTGTGCAGGGAGGGTACTACATGGCAGCCATTGCAATGCGCTCCTCTCCCATTATCCCCTTCAGGAGAGATCACCAAGAGTCCTCCCCCTCTTCCCTCTTCCATCCCTGCCCTTCCATCTCTCCACTCCCTCCTTCTCGCTGCCCTTCCTTTCTTCCTGCCCCCCTCTTCACACACACGCAGAGCAGAGTGAATAGGGCTCCACCTGCACTTTCAGAACAGATGGGTGCAGCACAAGACAGTGGACTTGTCTCACTCGTTCCCCACACTTTGCACTCACTTCTGCCTCAGCACAGCCCCTTCCTTTCTCTCGTATTCTTCGTTTAGGCCTGTCTGAAACCACAGCAAACAACCGTGCCCCATAGGCCTTTGTCTTTACAAATAAAAGCAATTTCGAGCACAGATCCGCGGACTGTCTGAGTCCACATTCTGAGCTGATAATCGCAGAATTAGAGAAAAGGGGAACAAATATATTGAGTGTGAATTGTGGCCAGAAACAAAGCTTTAAATCCATACCGAGGCAAGTGAGTGGATGATTTCTGGACATCTCATATGCAAGGCAGATGGTTAGCTATAGGGTCAGGTGCAGACGTGAGAATAACAAATTAGACACCCCCTGATTTAATTCACGTCTATTCAGGAAAGAGTTGAGAAAGGTACAGTTGTAGCTCCGATCAAGCTGTGCCGAACGATCTTTTTCTCTATTTGCTTTCTGAACAGAAATGTGAGCAGCAGTGATTTTTGTCCATCCCATGATTCCCCTTCCTGAATAGATGCTCAGCCCTCTCTGCCCACCTTCTGCTGCTCCCTCCTATGTCCCTAGCTGTGTGGTGAGTGCTCACTGAGACATGCTGTTTGGGCTCATCTATAATGCATCCCCTGCCCCGGGACATCATGTGTGACAAATGACCTATTTCTGAGCAGACCCCCATAGGGCCTTGACCTGGGGGGGTGGGTGTGCGTGCAAGTGTGCATAAATCAGTGTATGTTTGTTTATTTGTGTACGAGTCTGGAGTGTCTATTTGTGTAAGGAAGTGAGATGATGAAGGAAGATTTGTGCTTTGTTTCGAAATGTCTCTTATTTGACTGTTGATCAGCAGACAAGTGTTTGCTGATGTGATCAGTCCCTCGAACTGACCTTGAGGATTCTTGTAGAGTGATGGTGCAAAGGGGGAAGCAGTTGTTGACACTGGCTGCTTGCCTTTGGATCTGTGGATGGATGCTGGAGATTATAGTCCAGGACGCTGAAGTAAAGTTGCTGATATCCTGTGTCTCCTACTGTTCCTCTCACCTTGCAGTCTCTCCTTCCTAATCGCTCTTGTATACCCCGTCTTCCTTTCTGTCATTGTCCTGCAGCTCTCTTCCAGTCAGTTTCTGAACATGGGCCCTGTCTGATATTTTACATAATTGCCTTACATAAGTAGCAAGCTTGGCTCAGAGCTTGGATGATATTAGTGGAGATGAATATTGCATGAGGAAAGCACTCGTTAAGCGTTAATAAGAGGATAGAGATGGAGCCCCACTGTCAGTCTGTCTTAACCCCGCCCCCACCGTTCTGACAAGCAGTGACTCAACTCAGCCTGGATGCGTTGGAGCCTTTGAGTCAGTTTGTTAGAAAGGGAGGATGAGTGTGTGTGTTCAATGTGTGCAAGTGCACGTATGTGTGTGTGTGATTCTGCATGTATGGATGTCTGAGAAGAGACGAGCAGATTCAGTCATTAGGTGCTTGTGTTTTTTCCGTCTTTGTTTGCTGAATAAAAGCGGCTCTTGTAACACAAAGGCGCCCAGGTCTGTCAACTGACTGCAGCCCCACTTACAGTTCACACTTAATGTGAATAAATGGGCTTAATTGTGGCCCCTCATTAGAGCCCTGGATAGTAGCACAGCAGCTGAATCCTCCCTGTGGGTAAGAGGGCATTTGAAGCGCCTATTGTACATTACTGAATCAAAGGATCAAGCATTGGTTTTGCTTAAAAGCCTTTTTGTTATTCTACTGATTATTTTCTTATTGTTGAGGCCTCCTCACTAGTGGTGATTAGGAGTCTTGTTGCACTGCTCCTTTTCTTTTGGCGTATCGTGGAATGCACCTTGGTGCCAGCGAGATCACAATTAGTGCACAGATTTTACAATTCATCAGGGAAAATACCGCACAGTTATTATTTCAGCCATACATCACTACCACAACATGACAAATATACCAATAGTAGGTGAATTCATTACATATTGGACATTTGGGTTGTAAAAAATACTGATGATGCATAAGTTATAAAACCCTTTAGGTCTGAATTTATTATCTCTGCCTTTTTTTGTTCCTCGTCTCTATTATTCTCACAGTATTACGTCAAAACGAATGCCTGTTGCCATTGCCCTGCGGTAAGGTAGTGGCCTTGTGTGTGAGAAGGAGAGAGGGGGAGAGGCAGGGAGAGTGAGGGAGTGACACTATGACAGTGTATCTGGGGGATGGGGAGGATGATTCAGCCTCAGGTCTGGTTAATTCAGTGGTCTCTCCACTAGGCCTGGCTCTTGGCAATTCAGGGGTTTTGTGGCAGCAGCAGAGAAGCAGTTATTGCTTTCAGGAAAGGTTCCAAAAATAAATTAGCCTCTTTTCAAAAGGACATTTGTTGATAATGGCAACTGGCCTAATTCAACCCTTTATGTATTATTTGGCAATTTTCTTGCGGTCTCCCTCATGGGTTGCACTTTTTCTCCATCTCTCTCTCTCCTCTCCTTCTCTCTATATCCTTCTCTCCCTCTGTCTGTCTGGATGTGTTGTCTCTGGGCTATTATTAGAGTAGACAGGCTGGTGGGAGGAAGTCTCTGAAGTAGACGCTCTTGTCATTTTTTTATTTATGTATTATATTCTGCTTTCCATGTGCCTGTTTATTTCACTACGTACAGTATCCATCTTTTGTTTGCAGGTATTCGGTGCAGAACAGGATATGTTTTAGGTTTTTATCCACGTTTTTATTATTTCATTACACTTAAAGTCACGCATATGCTGGTATTTATGAAGTTACTCATAACATTATGGAGTATTTTCAGGAGTGTGAGGGTTCATGTGGCTTTGAGGGTGGGTTAAGCAGAAATAACCTCTTTTACACAGACCATGTTTTACTCCAAACCTTTTTAAATATAAAGCCATAGTTATTAATCTTTCATTTTGTCCTGTCTGAGTTGGTATCTAGGGAGAGACCTTAAATACACAAAGCTCTTAGACATTCTCTTTGTTTTTTTTCCCCTCTCGCTTCTTTTCCTGCTGCTCTCTTTCGATCTGACAAGGAGGAAAAATCGTACATGTGACAGATACAAAACGAACTGAGGAGGTGCGAGGATGCTGCTGAGCTGAGCTGTTTTCAGTTTCAATCACGCTGTAAATATGTTGACTTATAACCAACAGTAAATATAAAACACGCTTCCCCCATCGTGCTTTCATGTTGTTGCATTAGACAAAAAGGTTATTAGATAGATAAATGGGATAACATTATGTTTCCTAGAAAAGCTCACTGGTTTATCTATTGCACTCTCCCCCTCCATCTCCTCTCCTCTTTCAGTCTCTTCCTCCCTGTAGTCCAGCTTTCTCCCCCCTCATGGCCCTTCCCCTTTTCAGTAATAGGAGACTTGAAATCAATAGCACATTAGTCTGGCCGGAAACTCTTGTGGAATTAAATATGAATGACTGAGATTGCAGCTCTACCTGCTGCTTAGAGAGATGCATGGTGGCTCTTGGGGATATGGGATTTTTTTTTTCCTTTCCACCCTCCAGTAAACAGCCAGGCCATTTTGTGCTGTTCCTACAGCTTACCGGATCACTGGGCTATCCTAGTTCTGTTGGCGTCCATCGTGCACCGCCGTGGACATCGTATTGTCTGGGGGTTGTCATTTTGCGTTGACCAGTCCGATTGCAATAATTTGATAGAGCAAAAGGGATTGTGGACGTCACAAAGCCGCGACAGCTCAGGAGGCGAGAAGAATCGGCCGGCCACACCCATCCTCCAAACACAGCAGCAGCAGCATTTGAATATGAAAGAGCACTCTGGTTATTAGCAGATTGCATCTTACTTTTTTTCAGTATTTTCTACAAATACAATATGTGCTTTGGCTTTCATTAAGCTTTCAGGTTCGCTGCTCTGCACTTTCATTCTGGAACTTTTTACATGTAAATTTTGTTGCTTGGTTGTCTTCCATTTTCATTAACTGGTTCACTGTGCAAAGTGGAACAATTTCTTTTAACATGCTGTTTGGCTTAAAAGCATAATTTGCAAGGTGGCTGAGAGTGCTGGCTGGTGGGAGGAAGGTAATATGAGACAAAAAGCCACTGTGTATGCTTCTGGGAATTGGTAGAGGCTTGAGCACCAGTAAACCAATACACATAGATGATATAGAGGTAGATATATTTGTGAGCTATATTTCACCCCATCAGAGATGAAACGGTTTGTGACAGATGGAGTGATATTGTTCCCCTGTACAGCCCATGAGTGTGGCCCCTCCTGCTTTCCCTCCCTGACAGATGTAGAGGGAGGACCACAGTGCACTCCTCTTTCTTTCAATTGATTTGGGTGCTTGAACCCTTAGGGACTGGAGGATGGTGGTGTGATGGGGGTGTGGGGGTGGTGGTAATGGTGATGGGGGTTTTAGTCATTTCCTGCAGTGCAGAACCTATAAAAAGTGTAACGCAAGGGCTGTAAAGAACTCGTAAACATATTAGATGCATATTTCTGCATCTATTCAAACAGCAGAGCCACTAACAGCAGCGTGCTCTGTGCACTGCACTGACTAGCGCTAGAAGGGATATTTCCATAAATCTTGGTTAGTGAGTGACAGCGTAGCATGCATCCATGCATGTAATGTAGGCAGAGGAGAAAGTGTGGCTGCTCATACTGGCTTTATAAGCTATGATACATTCTGATTTGCTACAGTTTGTTATTGAATCACCGTAGAAATAGATTTCTTCTTTCTGATTAGCTGGATGTAGTTTGTGGCTGGTGGAGGGATGACGACCACGACATGTTTATTTGCGTGTTTTGGAGCGATTAAGCTGATATTGAATGATTCAGCAATGATTTCCCCTCCCGACTCAGCCCTGGCTGCAGGATCAACATTAGGAGACTTAACAGCTGTCTTGTAGCAGATGTATCCTGTTGCTATGCCACACTCTCTGTCCCTGGAGGGGAAAGGTCAGGACAGGGGTAGAGGTTGAGGCAGAGATTCTCCTGAAGATGCCACACACTGATGCTTTGAGAGAAACAAACAAATGAGCATCTGCCTGCCCCCTGCATTGGACACCACCATGGATGGAAATTAGAATTAGCATTATTGATTGCAATTTTCAGTGTGGTGTAATTCCTCCACCCTGCTTAAGGAGCAGCTGAATTGGCAAGACTTGAAATTACTTATATAAAAATTATCACATGTAAGATTTTTGTTCTGTTTTCGGGAAATGTTTTTCCTTTTCATCAAAAGGCTCATTTTACGGCTGCCTGTAATGTTCTGGAAGCAGACCCCAGTAAAAAGTGGTTAATGATTTTAATAGGACTCCCTGGTGGGGCGGGATAGAGAGGGGACGTGCCCTGGCCACGGGCGCGT
>OOFC01001112.1:15490-37781 GCA_900323345.1 Pseudochromis fuscus
GGCAGCGGAGCAGGTGGATGACGGGCAGCTGAGTAGTGGGCTCCAGGGGGAGGGGGAGGCCTCCATTTTGGAGGACTCTTGGGGTTGAGAGAAACCCTGAAAAAAGGCAACCCCATCTGGAAGTGAGGTGGGGGCTCTGGTGTGAAAGAGATCTAGTGGGTGGTGTCTGACACTCTCTCTTTTGTTCTTTGGTAACACAGCAGTGATGGTGGTGGTGGTGGGGGCTCTCGCTGCCGTGGGGGCTGGGCGCTCAGACAATAGTGCCGATCTAGGAATTGAAAGCCTTCGATGAACAGAAAGGCAAGGAAGCAGGCAGGGAAGGTGTGGACAGAAGGATAAAGCAGGCATGGGTTCAGCCCACTTATAGTAGGTGTTTTTTTTTTTAACTAGGCAAGGACGCTGCAATGTCAAACAAAAACACAGTGGATCCAGGCTGTAAATTCATATTGAAATGTTCAAGGTAAATATTTAGAAAGATATTTCTTCACGTTAGTTTAACTGGATGTGTCTGAGACGTACTGTGTGTGCACATGGATGCTGGGAGAAGAACAATATCATTTCATTAATAAACAAATCAATTACAGAGAGCACCGTTGTGCAGTAAATTAGAATTTGCTGAACCTTGGAGCAGCAGGGAAAGAAAGATGAGTTTTGGCATTGTGGTGGAAGCGTGCCTATATAGGGAAGCGACGGAGAGCGTGAGCTTCATTTATTTTCATTAGCATTGTCTATGGGCCAGACTCGTGCCTGCTGCGAGCTCCGATGCAGCTCTGAGTGCTGCTCCATGCATAAACATATATCCCAGAGACGTCTGTCCTTGCACAGCTACAGCCAAGCCTCTGTCATGCAAGGTTAATTTTACCTCCCTCTGCCCTTTCTCCATTTTTCACATCTCTCCTATACAATTCATGCCATTCATCAGCCATCTCACAGAGGACAGCCGAGTACCTGCAGCAGCTCTCCAGGGTGCTGAATAGGACGACTGTGGGGGAGAAGGAGTGAGGGGGGATGGAGGGTGGCAGGGCTGAGCTGCAGCAGTGAGCATAGGCTATATAATTTCCTCATAGTAGGCATGTGGATATGGAGTGATTGCAGGCTGGGAGGAGGGAGATGTAGACCTGCCATTACCATAAACTGACAAGTCCTCCATTAGTGGGACGAGCCACTGACAATGTCATTCCTTATTTGCTCAAATAGGACAGACAGGAGACCCTGTCACATATATCGTTACTGACATATTTGCTTTGTGTATCTTAAAGGGTCCACAGTACACCTTTGTAGCTTTTAGTTGTTTTTTTTTTATATTTCCGCATTGATGAGCTCACTGGTATGACTTCCAGTCACTGGAGATGATATGCCGGTAAACAAAGCTGCAGCTATTTCTTATCTCCTTGCAGAGGTCACATTTGCGGACTGAATCTTAAACAATCAGTGATGAGGCAAGGCTTTCTTTCTTCTCCAATCGTGGTGAACAGCCCCATCTGGTGGTGCAGTGTCAGCTTCGCCTGCCCTGCCTGTCTTGGAAGGAGGAGGTTTGTGGAGGCACTCCTCTGGATGTTGATATTGTGACTTTCTTTGAAACTGAGATTATCAACATTGTCACGGTCCCTGAGCATCAGAAAGATATTGAATCCTGCTCACTCTGCTGACAGATACTGTCAAAGTGATCAAAGTGAAGTAATCTTATCAGTGAGAGAAACAATAACAGGGCTTTGAAACGTTTTTCGCCCACTTCCTAAATTTTACGCAGAAATGAAACCGGTGAAACCCTAAACTGAGGTGGATATGCGCCATTCTCAGGTCTCTCTAAACCGGTCAGGTGAGATTTCTCTGTGAACAGATGGTGGACATGGCCATGAATGGTCAAACTGGCGCAGAAGAAAAGCAAGACAGGAGGTAGAGACATGTTTTCCAGTGCACTCTGCAATTTAAAAGCGTCAAAATCCCCATTTGAAAGCACTGTACGTCACCAAAAATACGCACTGGCATGAATGCGGGGAAACCAGCAATTTATTGTTGCGCGAAAATTAATCGAGGCTGAGTGAGGACATAAGATGGCGTTTTATTTTGAAATGTCACCGGCTGTGCTGTAGGTGTTGCGGTGGACCTGATAGTAAACAGTTCAGCTCCCGGCCGCTAGGAGGAACAAGGAGGGATCCGTGCGCGGTCCCAGCGTGGAGAAGGAAGCGGTCTGAGAGTCCGCATCCCCAACACAAGACGGGACAGAGCCAAAGCCCGGGAGGAGGAAGAGGAGGAGGAGGAGGAGAGCACTTTCAGTTTGACTTGTGAAGACTTTCTGTTACATGGGGACAAGAAATGTCGACAGCGAGCGAAAGGAGGGCGTTTGCGCATAAGATCAACCGGTGAGAGAGTAACTCAAGTTATTGTTTAACAGCCACAGTTGTGCGTGAGAGTGACCTGCTGGACACACGGTGCGTGTAGCCACTAAGCTAGGATTTGTAAGGTGTCACTAAAGCTAAACGGGGTTAGTATAAACACACCTGCAGCCCCCGCGAGAAGCAAAGGTTTAATTAAAGGCACTTTACGCGCTCCTTGGTGGTCTCTGACCCTTTACTAACCCGTGGTGGAGACGATATATCGTAGCATCGTGAGAGCATTGTTGTCAACAATGATTGAGCCACTCGCGTAAAGCAAAGCTACCGTGGGCTGCTGCTGTGGAGTATTTGGAAAGCAGTGATCATGAGTGGAAGCACCGCGCACATGTTAAAACGTTACAAAGTGGCGCTGAGGTGTTTTTTGTTCTCCTGTCGTGTGAACGCCTCGTAGCAATATTGTACCAACCTGTTCCCACATGTTGTGAACTGGTTCTCCCTCTTCGTTAGCACTGTGTGTAGTGTACAGTGCGTCCCATTCTGCTGGATTCAATAGTTGATCAGAGTCCAGGAGACGTTGTAAATTGAGGCGTATCACGTCTGTCAACTGTCTCTCAGAATAAACAACTTTAACAACATGAGTGAAATAATTGGCACAAAGCAAATAAATGATTTTACAAGTGTGATTATTATTATTTTTTTGTGCCAAGTCATCACACTTTAAGACACAGTTGTATGTTTGTCCTGCAAGTGAATAGCAATGAAACCTCACTTAAAGCCATGCCTACACTGTGGACATTGCAAGCTTTGTGCAGGACAATAACACATCCTGATTGGACATTCTTAGTGTCCAACTGCATTCTTCAAATCCTGTCTCCTCAGTGGGACCCGGACCATTGTTAAGTGCCGGATGCAGGAAAGGGTGGGAAGGGCTGTTCTGGTTATTGCCCTTGCAGTCGATAGCTTTCCTTTTTCCTGTTTTAAGTGGAGGTGTGCTGAACTGTTTTCACATTGCTGAGGATATAGTATTGGCTCATAAATGTGGAAGAAGGCTGTGTCATCACCAGGAAAGCTTGGTCTATATTGGAGATGGGAGCACAGGTCATAGGTCTTCTCCGTCTTAACAGTTGGTGTGAATTGATGGATAGACGGCATGGACCTCAGCTATGTAGTCTTGGCGGAAATGTTGAAGCCTTTGCAGCTGTGTATATGGGAGAAACAGACATTTTGTGGTTGTGGAGAAGCAGCTGCTCGCTGTCTCTGTGAGAGGATTGGGGTTTTTCATGCTTTGTCTGTCTTTAAGCCTCCCATTTGCCGTTAGTCCATAAAGGCCAGGGACAGAGCTTTGGCTCCATGCCTGCTCCCCCGAGCCAGCTCGCCACCTCTCAGTGAGACCTACTAGGGCCCCTATTCAGAACAGCTGCTGCCCTTTAGCATTGCTACTTGTACCAGAAGATGAAAACTGTATGATAGGAAAAGGGCTTCACTGATCATATGTCTCTGAGAGCTGTGTCACTTCCTTAATATAGTTTTAGAAACTGAAGCTGGAGTTTTTTAATTACTCTAAGTGAAAAATTCACAGATGCAAACATTGGCATAATAAAAAAAGACCTGATCTTCCACACACACATGGTCATTTATAGCCTATAGCATATGTATATCAAATTAGCAGCCAGTTTAACAAGTAAAATGATTGTTGCATCATTTCATTTTCATTTCTAACCGACCACAATGTTTCTCCTCCTCAGGACGGTTGCTGCAGAGGTCCGAAAACAAGTGTCCAGAGACTATGGCTCACCTCAGATGTCCAAGAAACGAGGAGGTGCACACCACCCTGTGAGTCACCCTGCATTTAAGCTGCTGGAGGTTCAGACCAACAGGTTTGAAGCTCCAATTAGGAGGGCGAGGACTACATGGTGCAACTGTGAATTAATTTAGACACAAAGAAGGTCCGAGCAAAGTGAGTGTAGTTTAAATAAGTGTGAAGGAAGGTGGATTTGAAACTTATATACCTACTGTTGCTCACCCGTGTTATTTGGCAGCCAGACAACAAAACACTCAGAATAGAATACATGGTAGTTATTATATAATACGCTGTGGTTTGTAAATTAGCTTTTGTCATGATAAAAATGACAGTATAGTTTGTAATTAGTCCAGGAGAAATGTATAAATAAAATAAATGTGGCTCTTAGCAGCAGAGTCCAGTCTGGTTGTAGTAAACGCAAAGGAAAGTACACACTGTGAAGAACTGAGAACTGAAAAGTGAAATAGAAAATGGTCATCCAGTACATTGTAGTCACACAACAATAATTCTGTTGTTTTCAATCCTTGAAATATGCATGAATGTGAGTTTTTTAAACTAATTACAGGTTGTCAGTTTAGTGAGAAATGCCCATAAACTTTGTAATAATAGTTTTTTTTCTGTGTGTACATTCACAAGCCCTTTATATAAACAGATGGATATTGTTTTCAAATGATTTACGTTCCATCAATTTTTGTCTTTAAGTATGAATGCCAGAATTGCCACATTGGTTTACAGTAATAAGGACTTGTTACCTCCTGATCCAGCCGATCAGGTTACATTCTGTCATGATGCTCGTGTCATACTTCTGGGTACATAATAGTCTCATGTTGACCGACAGCTGCCCCTCACAGAGGTGGTGGAGCCGGTGGACTTCGAGGACTACGTGAGCAGTCACGCTCCCGGGGTGGAGCCCGGCCCTCTCAGGCAGCTCATGGAGTTCCCCCAGGATGACCTGGAGCTCCTCCAGCTGGACAAAGAGTGCACTACACTGGAGCCCCCACTGCCTGAGGAGGAAGAGTAAGTCCAGCCACTAATGGCCAACACAGCCATCACACCGTAACACACAAAACTCCCTCTCCGGCCTTTTCACTACCACACACACACACACACACAGCATTAGTATCACGGTAATGGAGGACAAACATCACTACAGGCAGGAACAAAGCCTTTCTCTCTGTGACACTGAATGAACATAAATATTAAAGACATGCTTTGCTCAATTATTAATGTGTTATTCTATGTAGCTCACTGGATCCCAGAGTGAGAGATGCCTTGGCGGTCTACACAGATGACTGGCTTGTCATTCAAAGAAAGTAAGTGGTTTCCTTTGTGGAAGCAGCTGAATTAACTTACAGTACGTGTTTCATCTATTGCTTAATAATGTGCACCACTTTTCCCTGTTCACTCTTCACGTGATTGACACCTACATTATTACTGGGACACCCCCCCCCTCCTCTCGTAGATATCAGCGCTACAGCACCACATACACCCCTCACAACTCTGAGCGGCAGCGCGAGAGGCAGCGAGGGCTGGTCAAACAGACCTTTGAACTGGACGAGGCGGCTGCTGCTGAGCGCCAGGACGACCAGGTAGCTGACTGTGATGTGAGGATCTGTGATCCTCTAAACACTAAGTTTTTGTACTGTGAGGAGTAAAAGTTTGAAAGACATCACACTCCTGAAACTTTTTTGTTTAATGCCTGAAGAAACAAATGGAGAGACTTCCCAGCCAATTAGGTGTTTGCCTCATTTTAATGGGAAAGTCAGTTTGAGATGTATTCTGGTCAGCGATTTGATAACATGGAGAATGAGTAATGGAGAAGTGGATATACCTTTTCCATTAGCCGTTACACATTCTCCATATGAATCATATTAAGTGGGTAATAAGATCTGCTGCATCGTATTCCTCTTGTGACACATCTTCACCGGGAAGGAAAAAAAATGATCTCACTGTTGTGGTTCAGGATGACGCAAAGCGGCGGTCAGTTAGCATCGATGAGACTCCCAGGGGCAGCTGGGCCTCCAGCATCTTTGACCTGAAGAACTCCTCCCCAGACGCTCTCCTGCCGTCTGTGCTGGAACGAACAGCTGCAGAGGACATGGACCGCCGCAACACTGAGGCACGCCTGCAGGGGCGCCACAGTGACCTGCTCGGCCTGTTCTCTCCCCCTGATGAGGTTTGTGTTGAACCAGTCTGTATCTGCCTTTGTTGTGGAAGAGACTGTGTCATCTGTGTTAAATTATGCTGTTTACCATTTTAACTTTGACAAAACTCTGTAGATATTATTACACTTTCACTTGAGTATTATTAGGTTAGTTCAGCTTAGAGGAAAATGTGCAGTGGCGCCACATCCCACAGCGAATGGTGCATATTTAAATTATTGAATATATTAACAAACTGCATTAATAATGCATGCTCACCTCCTCTGATAACCAATTTCCTGGGAGAGACCCTTTAATGTAAATGTTGCCCACAAGCAAGTAATAACCACTATGGCTTAACTAGAGATGTTCAAACAAATTTTCATCAGTGAATCTCTGAAGTGAAGCAATTTTACTGAATCACCATTGATTATAGTACTCTAATGGCAAAGTAACGGTGCTCACCGATCACTTTCTAACATGATACACTAACATGAAGTTGAATGGTGATGTAACTGGCACCTGGCAACTTTGTATTGTAAGAGAATTCATTATAAACTTATGGAAAGCAACATATCATTGCCAGAAATCTCTCCCTATTGGTGCCTGTAGTTGCCATGTAGTTGCCATTTGCTCGGCTCAGACCAACATGACTGAATGTTCCTGCTCATAATGTCGACAAATCTGACCACTTCAAGCCAATTGTTTGCTTTTCTTTCCTCAGTGTTCTCCTCTTCTCCCTCCATCCCTCTTTCTTCATGTCTGTGTACACATCATTGTTTCTCTGCCACGACGTTGCCATGACATCCGTGTAAATGTTATGCTGCTGTGTGGCTTTGGTTTCTGTGTGGCAGGATGAAGCAGTCGAGAGATGCTCTCTTCCCGAAGTGCCCAAGGAGCACTGTGGCCAGAGGATCATGGTCAAGTGTCTGTCTTTAAAGTGAGAAACATTTGGAGTATAACAGCTGATATTTAAGTCTCCATGCACTGATTGTTATCATAAGAAATATAATCCACTCTCCTGCTGGCAACAATTGTATATTTTGTATCTTTCCAGGTTTGAAATAGAAATTGAGCCAATTTTTGGAACACTTGCTCTTTATGACGTCAAGGAAAAGAAAAAGGTATGTTTTTAAAATTCCAGTCGATCATTTTTACTTTGGTATAATGAGCATTCGTTCGATGACTTTCACTCTGTAAAACCACTTACGTAATGCTGAGCTCATGCCTGACTAATTGAATTTCCCTTGTCTCAAAAAGGCCTAAGTGGTCTTGCGGTTTAGATCACTGAGTCAAAACTGAATTAAAATCCCTTGATGTGCATTTCCATTATCATCTTTCCTTCCCCTGCCTCCGCTGTTTCCCGATTATCTCTCCTCCAACAGATCTCGGAGAATTTCTACTTCGACCTGAACTCGGATCAGATGAAAGGGCTCCTTAAACCCCACACACCCCACATAGCTATATCCACACTGGCCCGCTCCGCCATTTTTTCCATCACATACCCGTCTGCTGATATCTTCCTAGTCATTAAGGTACTGCAGAACTTTGAATACACAATGCAATGTTATTACGTGGTTTGTGTTGAAGGTAATCATCATGTGCATGTTCTGCATTTCAGCTGGAAAAAGTCCTTCAACAAGGAGACATTGGAGAATGCTGTGAACCCTACATGGTTATGAAAGAATCAGATTCCTCCAAGGTAATGGAGCCAAGCGCGTTTTACCCACGTGTATGCTGGCTGCAACACACACGTGGGACCATTTTACTGTCTAGTCACAAGCGTTACTCAATTCTGTCTGGGTTGCAATATTTACCATCCTCTCCGGCCGGCCAACTCTGCTGGCTCCGGCAGATATTTGAGGCTGTTTGGTATCTTTTAATCATATTTTATCATCTTGTGTTTCACTGCAGCACAAGGAGAAGCTGGAGAAGCTGCGTCTTCAGGCAGAGCAGTCCTGCAGTCGTCTCGGACAGTTTCGGATGCCCTTTGCCTGGACGGCCATTCACCTCGTCAACATTGTCAGCAGTGTGGGAGGTCTGGATCGGTCCGACCCAGACTCTGACTCTGGTACTGCTGACTCCAAATGCACCCTTAATTTAATTCATAATCTCCAAGCACTCACATACAGAGCAGTCAGCTGTTTACAGTAACACAGATCTCCTATTATGTGCACATCGCTCTAATATTTTACTTTATGTGTCTCTGTCAGAACGAAAAGGCCATGGGACCTGGAATGAGAGGAAGAAGAAGGGTTTTGAGCGGATGAGTGTTGGAGACGACATGTGTAACTTTGCCACTTTCCGTCCAGCAACACTTACAGTCACCAACTTCTTCAAACAGGTCAGTGTTGGTTCAGCAGTAATGCTTATGACTCATTTATTAGTAAATGTTACACTTATCCTGACCCCGACACAGAGTGAGCACATTAAGGTTGAGTCTTCCCATCGTAACAGCAAGAGGTGAGACCCAAGTCGATACCAAATAAACATTACAAAAAAGTCGAGTTGACTCTTAAATTGCATTGAAGGAAAGAAATGAGCACTGCTTCAAATACTTTAAATTTACTTTGTTAACCTGGGAACAAAATGGACCCCTTACTTGAAAAAAGAAAAAAGTATGTGCAGCCAAAAAAACTTTGTTTCAGATGCTGCAGCCAAAAGGATGAAGTCATACTGATGGCAGCGTTGTGTAACAGTGATCAGTAACAGGCTGTGGGAGCACAGCACTGCCTCTTTTTACTTGACAAAGTATAAATTGTCTATAATTTTCTTTAAAACAGGCTGGACACACAGAGCTTGCTGCTATTGAGAGAAAAACAAACTTTTAATTGTAGTTATCTTTGCTGTGATAAGTAACTATGCAGGCAGAGGCAGATTCCCATGTTTTAGGACAGACTTTTATTTCTACATTTATTCATTGCTTTCTTTTTTATATTCCTGTTATTGTGAGTGGAACCTGCACCAGCCCACTTTGAATGATGAATCCATCACATGATATTAAGGACACACACTTGAAGAGCTGTCAGAGAGGACAGAGTTCACCCAGGGACACGACGAGGAAAAGACGAGCAGAGATGTAGGGTTTGTGAGGTTCCTTCACCCTATCCAGCTCCCCCTACTCGAGAGAGCCCACAGAGCAGAACCCAAACACTAACCCTGTGACTGAACCCAAACATCAGCCCTGTGACTGAACCCAAACACTAACCCTGTGACTGAACCCATCTACTGCACTGAACAAGAAGAAGCAAGCAAGCATGTAAGAACAGACATGTAAGAGCCCCACCAGTGGACACAGTCCCCCATCACAGCCCCTCAGAGACTGGACAGTGCAGAGCGCCACACCCCAGCTGCAGGAGGACACTGGCCAGAGCAGCCAGAGAGGCCGGGGAGGGGGGGAGGGGCTGGGGGCCCCACAGGGCTACATAATAATCTGTTCCACATGAGTTGCCTAACTGTGCTGTAATTATATTATAATGAGATGTATAAAAATTTGAGTCCAAACTCTGCTGCCTGTGTGTCCTAAGGAGGGGGACAGACTAAGTGATGAAGACCTCTACAAGTATCTGGCAGATATGCGAAGGCCGTCCTCTGTGCTGCGGCGACTGAGGCCTGTCACGGGTAAACACGTGCAGATGTTTATGTGTAAGAAGTTAATGGATTGATTGTGATTGGCTGATTTTCTCTCATTGTGTCGCTGTGACTTCTTTTCCCCTCAGCCCAGTTAAAGATTGACATTTCTCCAGCTCCGGATTCGCCTCATTACTGTCTGTCACCTGAGCTGCTGCATGTGAAGCCGTATCCAGATCTGCGTGTTCGTCCAACCAAAGAGGTGCTGGAGTTCCCCGCTCGCTACGTGTACACACCACACACCACCTACAGGTGAGCGTTCATCTACTGAGGACACACACAAACACGGAGTTGACCCATAGAATAAATATACATTAACCCAGACACTCCAGGGATGACTCACTGTGTGTGTCTGATTATTGATTTTTTTACAAAGCAAGCAAAGAGAACAAGCGACATTTTCAAACTGTTTGATGAGATAAAATCTTTAATAATTTAACAACATAAATGGCTCTTTTTACAGACAAAAAGGAATAGATTAGAGCTGTGACGACAAGACCATAAATCCCATAGGTGCTACCATATATGCTTGTAGCCACACAGTTAATTTATAGAATACATAGCAGGGCTGTAGGGGAGTGCAGTGACAGTACAGAGTTGAGATCTTCCTTCATTCGGAGCAGAGGTGAATCAGCGGTGACTCTTAAAATGACTGTGCCATAGTTTCGCTCTGACAGAAGGAAGAGAAACAGCAAATGTGAATAAACGGCATCAAAAAGTCTCAAACACTCACTGAAAAATGTGATTTACCATCTTCAGCAGTTTGGAGAGCCGCTCGTTCTGAATCTCAATGTTCTCGTTCTGGAACTGGGTCAAATCTTGTAAACCTTGTAGGATGCTGGAGTGCTCCTCCGCTCTCTCCTGAAATCAGGGAGGAAAAAAAGTTTAAGTAACCTATTTACTGTATGTCAGTGTATCAGGGACATGCAGTAGCTGAAGAGATGCCTGAAGCTTTTGCATTAACCAACAGAGGCAAACGTTAGCAGCACGGTGCGACAGTGTGAGTGACAGACCTTGAAGTAGGAAGTTACCTGCAGGTCCTTGATGTTGGTGGGTACAGAGTTCTTGAGATACGTCTCCAGCCTCTTCACTTTTGCCTTCAGCTCCTCCTCTTCGTTCTCTATGCTGACCAGCCAGTCTTTAGTCCTCTTGGTCTGAGCCTGTTGCTTGGCCATCTGGGCCTGTCAAAAAGAGCATCTGCCCATGTTATCTTCTTCCCCCAACAACGGTCACAGTGCAGGTGGCAGCTGCCTTCCCCACAGTGTAACACGCAGACTCACATCCTCTGTCTCAGATGAGGGTTTGATGCACCGTGATGACAGGACATTTAATTTAACACTCATATGAGAGTTATAGAAGAAAAAGAGTGTGGTGCCTCACCATTAAAGGCAGCATTTGATTTTTTGCAGACATATTTTCAGCCTTGTTATGTTTGCCTTTCAACAAACATCTGTTTTGTTATGTCTGTGTAGCTGCTTTAATCTGATTTTACTGCACCCTCTCCCTCAGTCTTCCTGAGCTCCTACATGTTTTCACCCAGATTTCAGCTTGATTATAATTCTCAGTGACTCTCTCCTGTAGTAACACGACCATGCAGCTTCACAGAGGGAGACCACTGTTTACATATTTCTTTGCTTACCTGCAGCAACTGTACAACTTGTTTTATCTCTTCCTCCACTTGTGCAGCCTCCTTCGTCTGCCTGCTCAGGTTTTCGAGGGTCCCCTCATGGTTCTTCAGAGTCTGGTGGATTTTTGCTATCTTTGACTCGGTGGTTTCATAAACATAGTTGAGGGATTCGCTGAACTGGATGACGCCATACATGAGCACATTGACTTCTTCCTGTGGCGCAGCAGCGTCTTCTGTCTTGCTCGTCTTCCTGAGCGGGCCAGCGTCCACTGCCCCCAAACCCCCGACCACACAAAGCAGACACAGGCTCCAGATCATTTTGATAATGATTGTCGCTTAGTCAGTTCACTCAGTTGTTTAGAAGTTTGTTCCACAACAATTAAGCAATATTATGTATAAACTCAACAAAATTAGAAACAAGTCATAGCTGTGCAGATGTTAGCATCATCAGCCACTGGAGAGTAAATCTGGAGGGCGGCTGACGCGCTTTATATTGGATGTGTACATGCAACCCTCTGGTAAAACATTAGCTCAGTAGTGGTTCGATCACAGCTCTTTTCCATGGCCTTCGTCTCAGTGACCTTCCCTTGAAGTTTAACCCTTGAGATGCTAATTTTGTAATTTGGGTCACAAACATGTGCAGCACACACACCGATGCATGGAGCAATCGTGGTCGTGGAAGAAACAAAATAAAATGCTCAACAACAAGCATCTGTGCCGTTCATGGTGTTGTTGTTTGAAGGTTGTGTGGTGAGTCGGTGCCTCCTCACATGTGCAAATCAGCTGATTCAAAATATGAACAACAGTTACCTCTAATGTTTACCTTGGACGGGAGTTAGGGTGACTTTCACCAGGTAACTTCAGTACTGGGTCACACTCTTCCTAATAAACCTCAGAGGCTTGACCTCTTTCTGAGAATAATGCGGTTACTTGTTTTTGTAGCTCGCCAGGACTGATGCAGCAACATGTGGTTTTATTAGAAACACAACAAGGAAACAACTTGAGACAATTAACCATCAGAAAAAATGTATTTGTGGCTTTAAAGTTTTTAAAATGCTGTTGTTTGTCTCCCTCTGCCTCAGGAACCTGCTCTACGTTTACCCACAAAGTCTGAACTTCAGCAGTCGTCAGGGCTCGGTGAGGAACATCGCTGTGAAGGTTCAGTTCATGGCAGCAGAGGACCCCAGTCAAGCTTTACCGGTGAGTTACACTCGGGGATAATCGGGTGACGTCACCGCGATGTTCTCAGGAAAATGAAATCCCATCCACAAAGAGACGCTGGAGGCTGTGAGGCGCTACGTGATATCTTCTTGGAGGAGTCGACTTCAAAGCAACAGAGTTTTTGTGTAGAAGAGGAATGAAAATGTTGATATATTTTGTGAGCTGCAGCATATCTTTCATATTATATCTCTGATGTATTTGTGTTTATTTAATATCAAATGTTTGGTGCACACCAGGTCGAAAACCAAGGACTTTGCTGCTTTGTGTGTAGCATGACTGTGGCTGTTACTGCAGTAGTGACAACTCATGGAAGAAGAAATATCAAAATGTTAATTAAACTTCTGAAATCTTGTTACTTTTTCAAAAGCCAAGGTACAGTTAGTTATTTCGTTACCGTATTTTCCGGACTATAAGCTGCTACTTTTTTCCGACGCTTTGAGCCTTGCAGCTTAAACACCGGTGTGGCTCTTGTATCGGCGCCACGAAGCTCGTTAGCTTTTTACAAACTAGCAAGCTCCGTGCCGCCGAAACATTTAGCCTCGTCACATCAGACCCGGTCAAAGTGGACCACATGAAACTGTTCAAATAAATTCATTAACGGCTTATAGACAGGTGGGCTCAATAGTCCGGAAAATACGGTAATTTATTCTGAATATGCAAATAACACAAATTCTACAGGCTTCCTGACTGCTACCAAACAATTCATTGCACAACATAGTATAGAAATGAAAATTGAGGAAGCAAAATAAGAATAAATACAGAAAACAAAGTATATAAGAAAATAAAGGTCTGCACGTGCCTGTCTTTGGATTACCGTAATTATGTCACAGTTTGCGCAATCGGAAAAATTCCAATTGATGTTGCACTTTGTTGTGAATTTGGTGTCATTACGGTAATTTCACTAACGCCTCTCCCTGAAGCTCGCAAATTAGCCGTTTTACTATATACTGCCTGTTGTAAGAGTGTAATAACAGTGATGAAAAACACAAAAATGGATTCTGAGTTAGAGTTTTAGTGAACAAAAACACTGCAACTGCACATGAATGTTAGATTTTTCAGGTTAAATTTGAATCAAAAAGTTTAAAAAGTCCAGGTGGAAATGTGCAGGCTCAGGTGTTAAAGGGTTAAATAAACTGCTGGTGTGTTGTAATGGTGAGTGTTTGATACCTGGGGTTTGCTTCAAATTCTTCCCCAGAGTAAATTGTCACATAATTACATATGTAAATATGATTAGAATAGAAATATCCATAAGGACGAGGCTACACAACCCTTAAACAAACTGATTACTACAGTGTTAATGATGATGTGATTAGAGTGCCTCCTACTGGTCATTGGAGAACTACATTCATGCTCTCATTTTAACCAGGTCATCTTTGGAAAGTCGAGTTGTGCTGAGTTCATGAAAGAGGCGTACACTCCCGTCATCTACCACAACAAGTAAGGTTAAACCACCTGCTGATCCTCAGAGCAGCGCTTCCTTCCACGCTGTCTTTCTTAAACCTTGTGTTTAACTCGTGAGGTCTCCCGAGTTCTACGAGGAGATGAAGATGAAGATTCCTGCCAACCTGACAGACAACCACCATCTGCTGTTCACCTTCTACCACATCAGCTGCCAGCCCAAACAGAACACTCCCCTGGAGACCCCTGTGGGCTACACTGTGAGTACACACACCCCTTCAGCTGGCACACACTTAAAACATTCACCCACACGCTCACTTTGTTTGATAGCTCTTTCTCTGTTGTCTCGCCACGTTTAAGAGATCGCGTGTCTGTCTTTCTGCCTGCAGTGGATCCCTCTGATGCAGCACGGCCGACTACGCACGGGCTCCTTCAGTCTGCCCGTCTCGGTGGAAAAGCCTCCACCCAGCTACTCCGTGCTCACCCCTGACGTGAGTGTGTTTGAAGAGACTGTGCGAATATCAGTTTTCCTGCCATCACCTGTGTCTTTGTGATGTGACTGAGTGTTAAATGAGTTGGATGTCACTCTGTGGCAGGTTCAGCTCCCAGGCATGAAGTGGGTGGATAATCACAAAGGAGTGTTCAATGTCGAGGTGACAGCGGCCTCCTCGGTTCATACTCAGGTACACAAACATGCTTCTGCTGTGAGGTTGCTGCTTTTCCATACTCCTCTTTGAAAAACTGCAATTTTGTATCAATTGTTACATATTTGCACTATGCAGTTTATTACAGTCCTGCAGCTTTACACATGTGAACAGTGAGTTTATTTCATTTCACAGTCAAAGAGATTCTGGATCTCATTTTTAAAGACTCGGTGTACCTTGTGGTCGTCCCCTCTAGGACCCCCACCTGGACAAGTTCTTCACTCTGGTGTATGTTCTGGAGGAGTACTCCTTCCCCTTCCGCCTTAAGGATGTGATCATAACCGAGGCCAACATGGAGGGGGAGCTGAAGGCCAGCATGGCTGCACTGAGAGGGGCTCTGCTGGATACTTGTGTCAGGTTTTTGCATCAACTGCTGAACAAGCTCATTCAGCTCATCGTCTACCCTCCAGTCATTGCAGGTCAAATAGGTGAGTGTTACAGAGTCTGAAATGCTTATAATGAAGGTAGATGATGTGCTGAGGATGAATAATTAGAGTAAATGATGATTTCTGGAACTGAATTGTTTTATTACCGTATTTTCTGGACTATAAGTCGCTACTTTTTTCCGACGCTTTGAACTTAAAGACCAGTGTGGCTCATGTATCGGCGCCACGAAGCTCGTTGGCTTTTTACAAGCTAGTAAGCTCCGTGCCGCCGATACGTTTAGCGTCGTCACATCAGACTCGGTCAGAGTGGACCACATGAAACTGTTCAAATAAATTCAATAGCAACTTATAGACAGGTGCGCTCAATAGTCCAGAAAATATGGTACTGTTTGCATTTTACTGTATATCAGAGAGACAGTGTTTTGGTCACATGTGGATGATCAGTGTGATTAAGCTCGAGTTCACTCTCACTTTATCTACAGTGAACCTGGGCCGAGCCGCCTTCGAAGCCATGGCTTTGTTGGTCAACCAGATCCACAAAAACCTGGAGGGTAACCAGGATCAGCACGGCAGAAACAACCTGCTGGCGTCCTACATCCATTACTGTTTCCGCCTGCCCACCGCCGAACCAGCAGTGCCCCCAGCAAGTGAGTCATCGACCTGAACCGTACATCCTCCATACTGAAGCAGAAAAGTTTCACAGGACCACAGGCAGTGATTTTTGTTGGAGTTATGTTGGTTTGTTTGCTCACTTCTCTGTTCGTTCCTCCACCTTCATTAACAGGCACCCAGTCCTATGAGCTGCCTTTGCCGTTTGCTACTTTATCGAGGGCGACAGCTCGGCCGAGCAGCCTGCACCTGTCCCGATCCAAGAGTATTAGCAACTCCAACCCCGACCTGGCGAGCACACCAATATCCCCGGATGAAGAGGTGCAGAGGATCATAGGGAGCAAGGTGAGGTGCACTGATTTCACCTTCAGGGATTAATAAAGTCTTATCTTATCTTAGCTGTTGCTTAGTTTGCACATTTAAATCACTTCCTACATTCCTTATATTTTCTTTTGTCTCACATTAAATGATGAAGTCTGTTTTTATTCATACCCCATGTGCCATATTATTTCCAGTTTCTGTAATGTTGTTGTAATGATAGTGTCTTGACTCTTCCCAGCAGATTCACAGGTTGACTGAGAACTCTGTGCCAACAGTTAATCGCACTGTTTAGATGCTTTATGCCTGTGTCCCCTTTGTTTTGTACCTCCAGCCCTTTGTTCTCCCCCCCACTGCTTCCTGTCGTCCTTTATTTGTTTCCTTCTGATTTTCTCCTTTAAATAATCTCTCTTCAGGTGATTATCTTCCCTTTACTCACTGTGCTCTTGCCTCCTGCCACTCTATGTTTGTGTGTGTGTGTGCGTGTGTGTTTTGTGTGTGTCTCCGGTGGCTTACGGCAGGGCATTGACCGCTCCCACTCCTGGGTAAACTCTGCTTATGCCCCTGGGGGCTCCAGATCTGTGCTACGCCGGAACCCCAACTCCAGCTGTGAGCTCAAGCAGGTGCCAAATCCTTCTGCCTCCTCCTCTCACCGCCTCCCTCTCACCGCCTCCATCCTGCATCCCTCCTCTCTTAGGGGTTGTGTCTGTGTCTGTCTGCTCAGCTCATCCTAACCCTCACACCTTTTCATCCATGACTACACTCTGTCCGTCTTCCTCTCCTGCCTAACACGTCTTATCTGTAGTGACACAAGCTCTGACTCTGGCTTGTTAGGTTTTTTTTTATTTTTTTACAAGCCTTGCACTCCTCAGAGTTCATACAAAGTTCTCTGGCCGCTCACCCATTTCCATTCGTCCATTTTCACGTCACGTTGTCCTCATCTCTGTGTGTCCGCCTCACCATCACTCCGTGTCAGGCAAACGACCGCAGCTGCAATCGCATGTCTGCCTTTCTGGACAGCGTGGCCTTGTTTTCAGTTCCCACAAGGCAGATTGCCAAGAAGGTAAAACTGACATCGACTGTAACAAACTGTGCAAGTGACTTCATGACAGACTAACACATTTTGATGTCTAACATTCAGCAACTTTCATTAACGTTCATCATCACCCATGAAATCTTAACAGTTGTGTCCATATGCGAGTTTATTATGTGAAGGTATCAAGACTAAATCTGTGGCTGAGCTCCTGATTAAAATGTTACTTTTGTTTTTATTACTGGTGTTGACCTTCAGATAAATCCCTTTTTGTTTAGGACCTGAATATCTACAGCAAATAACTGCAGCAACTAAATAATTACAGTTCACGATTTGCTCCTAGTGAAAACAAACACACCGTTTTAATCTTAATCGCTCATCTGGTTTCACAAACGGTTTCCTCATGTGAGCTAAAACCCGCTGTGTGTTGATCTGTGTGTAGCTGCTCCACGAGGAGCTGGCGTTGCAGTGGGTGGTCAGCACCAGCACAGTGAGGGAAGCAGCTCTGCAGCAGGCTTGGTTCTTCTTCCAGCTCATGGTCAGTATGCTTTTGTAAATTTACAATAACTTTAGTCTAAATCTAAAGCCTCAAAACACACCTCAAATTATGATGCATTATGTCTTTTTTTCCTGTTTCATCCCACCTACAGACCAAAAGCATGTCCCATCATTTATTCCTGACCTCCAAACTGGAGGTTCCCAGACGTCAGCGTTTCCCAGACCGATTTGTGGATGACATCGCTGCACTTGTGTGCGCCATCAGTGCAGACATTGCCAGTCGATACCACAAGGTACAGAGCCCTCAAAGCTACGCCACGTTCTCGAAAGTAACTGCTGACAGTCGATTTGTCAGTGGGTTTAGTGCAGTGATCCAAAATATTACATTTACAGCACAGCCCTCAGTGTGTTTCTTCTGATATTATAGTTTTAAATTGACCATATGTGCTTCCTCTCTCTCTGCTGATGACTGTCTCTCAGGATGTGGAGCTTGTGGAGAGGTTAAACAGCAGTCTGGCCTTCTTCCTGAACAACCTGCTGTCTCTCATGGACCGGGGCTTTGTCTTCAACCTCATCCGCTCCTACTACAAACAGGTGCCACTGCTCTCCTCCTCATTTTCCTGTCATGTCAAACACTTCTCGTCTCCCACTTGTATTCGACACAAACCTGTGTGTGCGACAGATTGCCAACAAGCTCCACACGGCGCAGAATCCCAGCTCTCTGAACGCCCTGAGGATGGACTTCACTCGTATCGTCTGCAGCCACGAGCATTATGTCATCCTCAACCTGCCCTGCTCCACTCTGAGCCCTCCAGCCTCCCCCTCTCCATCCACCTCTTCCACCACCTCTCAGGTACCACATATCAGTACAAATGCATCACAGCAGAGAGGTTTTTTATTTTTTATCCTTGTCTTATCGTGACTATCTGTTGTTGTATCCACAGGGTTCAGCATTTTCCAGTATGGTGCAGGACCAGGGTGTGGCCACCATGTTTGAGCTCTCTGTCCCTTTTCGCCAGCAGCACTTCCTGTCTGGCCTGCTGCTCACTGAGCTGTCACTCATCCTCGACCCTGATGGAGAAGGGTGTGTTCTTAGTACCTGCATAATACTGATTAAGATTTTTAATTGGTTTCCACATGGGGTCTCACAGATGCAGTCTTTAAAATAAAATGCAGTGTGTTCAGTGGGAAATGCACTGAAGATGACTGAAACTCTTTTATCGTCCACAGAGTTTTCTTCCTTCATAAAAAGGCCATTAGTGCGGTTCACTCCCTGCTCTGTAGCCATGATGCAGACTCTCGATACAGGGACCCTCAAGTCAGAGCCCACGTAGCACAGCTCTACCTGCCTCTCATTCCCATCGTCATGGAGACGTTGCATCAGCTCCACGACTTCTCTGGTCAGCAGAACAATATGTGCAGCCCACTCACATTGTTTTCCACCTCCTCAAGATTTTCCTTTTGTTGCAGCCACAGTGTTATTGTACCTGAGAGTGCTTTTCTTATGTCTTTGTAGACTCCTCGCCTGCTCGGGTCCGCCATGCCTCCGCCCACGCTGACGATGCTGACCCAGACAGTAGCAACACTATCAGTCAGTCTGTTGCCATGGCGATTGCTGGCTCCCCTTTGCCGCATGCCAAAGCCAACCCGTTTGCTCTGCCCACAGTGGTAAGTGATATCGGCAAGGGTCAGAGTGTTCCCCCGGGCCCTGCAGACAGTTTGGCCTCTGTGTGGGAGGCTGCTGTGTCAGCTTGACAGACGATCACGCCACATAAACACTCATTTGAAAAGTATTTGCATTCTTCCCATGTTGTTTTTTTCTGAAGTACAACTGCTGCTCTTAGCCTGTAGGTGGCTCTCTCTCCATTATCTTTTAAACTTTCCCTAAACAGCCATTTTGTTCAATGGTGAAGCAGATTGTGAGATTGGCACTGAGTTGATGTGTTTGTCTTCACCAGGCGGGGCGCCAGTCCAGCTCCCTCTCTGCCGAGTGCAGCAGGACGCTGCTGGTGTGTTTCCTGTGGGTGCTGAAGAATGCAGATGCAGCTCTCCTGGAGCGCTGGGTGTCGGACTTGTCTGTTCTGCAGATCAACCGCCTGCTGGACCTGCTGCATCTCTGTGTGTCCTGCTTTGAATACAAGGTACAATAAGCAGGGACTGTCACTGTGACCATCAGAGTGTGCAAAAGAGTCGACTTTGTATTTGTGTTTCCAAGATATATTACTGACCTGCTAGATTATTTTTACATTTTCTACTTAACTTAATTCCCACTTCACCTTTTTCTCCTGAATTCACATTTCTGTTGTTGTGGTCGTTGTAGGGGAAGAAGGCTCTGGAGAGGATTAACAGCCTGACATTTAAAAAGTCTCAGGACATGAAGGCCCGACTGGAGGAAGCCATACTGGGCACAATCGGAGCCCGTCAGGAGATGGTCCGCCGCTGCAGAGGTAAGTAGCATGAGAAGTGTTTGTGCTGTTTGTTTGGGAGGTGTTGATGGAAATGTGTTCACTGTTGCAGAGAGGAGTCCTTACGGCAGCCAGGAGAACGTCCGGTGGAGAAAGAACGTCACTCACTGGAGACAAAATACAGACAGAGTCGACAAGTACGTCCTGAAGCAGTTTGCAACCTACAGGACTCATGATTGCAAATACAACACCCTGCTCTAAATGATGCTTCAATGTGATTTTAACACTGATGATTGTATATAACACCTTCCAGATCAAAGGCTGAGGTGGAGCAGGAGTCTGTGGTGGATGGAAACCTTGCTACTGAGGCCTCCCTCATAGTACTGGACACACTGGAAATCATAGTCAAGGTAAAACAATGAGTGAAGGATTTCAAGAGAATAATTTCCAACACATTTCCCCTTTTTATGTTGAGTTGTTTTGTCTCCGTCCTCCTTCAGACTGTGGTTGCTTCAGAGCTGAAGGAAAGTGTTTTGGGCGGCGTGCTGAGAGTGCACCTCCACAGCATGGCAGGAAACCAGAGCGCCCTCTTCCTGCAGCACTGCTTCACTACACAGAGAGCTCTGGTTTTCAAGGCAAGGACAGTTTGTATTAGTTTAGTATCATGTGTCTCCAGGTTTGCTGTTGTTTAAAAAAAAAAAAAAAAAAAAAAAATCAATTAACATCCCTTCATCTTTTCTCATTCCTGACTGTCTGTCTTTTATTATTGCACAAAAAAATCATGATCTGTGTGTAAGGAGTAAACTGTGGTAAGTGAAAGGTTGTGTTTTTGTGTATAGTTTCCAGAAATGCTGTTTGAAGAGGACACGGAGCTTTGTGCAGACCTGTGCCTGCGACTCCTGCGTCACTGCAGCAGCAGCGTCGGCTCAGTCAGAAGTCACGCCTCGGCTTCTCTGTACCTGCTCATGAGGCAGAACTTTGAGATTGGAAATGTAGGTTTACACGTTGTTCAGTGTTGTCTGTAAAATTCATGTTTTTGCATGCAAGTAAAAACTGGAACATGCAGTGATTGTGTTTTTTTTGTCTTGCACCAGAACTTTGCACGAGTGAAGATGCAGGTCACCATGTCTCTGTCGTCACTGGTGGGAACGTCACAGAACTTTAATGAAGAGCATCTTCGACACTCACTCAAAACAATCTTAACATATGCTGAAGAGGACCTGGAGCTACGGGACACACCGTTCCCAGAGCAGGTCCGCTACAGGCATTACTGTGTTTACAAAGTCGAGATGTAGAGCTGGTACCATGGACAAGACTTTACTAATGTGTTGGAACCTTTAGGTCCAGGATCTGGTTTTCAACCTGCACATGATTCTTACCGACACGGTGAAGATGAAAGAGCATCAGCAGGATCCAGAGATGCTCCTCGACCTCATGTACAGGTGCTGAGATCTTTATCCGTGAGGCTGGTGAACAAAAATGAACTGTGATAAATTACACTCGAAATATTCCTGTTTTTGTTTCAGGATTGCCAAAGGCTACCAGAACTCCCCCGACCTGCGCCTGACGTGGCTGCAGAACATGGCGGGGAAACACTCTGAGAGGGGGAACCATGCCGAGGCGGCTCACTGTCTGGTCCACAGCGCAGCACTGGTGGCAGAATACCTCAACATGCTGGAGGACTGCCGCTACCTGCCGATTGGCTGTGTCACGTTTCAGGTCAGTGCATGCTCTTTGATTACCTCCTCCAAGGAGGTTATGTTTTTGCCGGGGTTTGTCTGTTGGTTTAAAAAATAACTCAAAAAGTTACAGATGGATTTTGATGAAATTTTCAGGGATTGTCCAGATGGGGATAAGGAACAAATGATTAGATTTTGGAAGTGATCCGGATCACCGTCTGGATCCAGGAATTTTTTGAAGGATTCTTTAACATTGGGAGATAGGACCATATGCCACATTTCTGCAGATGACTCCACCAAAAATGATCAAGACACTTTGAACAAAAATACAGGACAAGTTTCTAACATGGTCTACAATATATCAAAGATTGATCCGGATAAAGGAATAATTTCAGATAATATGATCCAGAATATGAAAAAATCCATCTTTGAAACTTGCATCATAAAAAAAACAAATGAAGCTAGAAACATGCAACAGACATCTTTAAACAGCCACGACGCTGTG
>OOFC01001114.1:0-13185 GCA_900323345.1 Pseudochromis fuscus
GGACTGGCGGTGAGTAGAGGGGAAAAAAGGGCCAGTAAAACAAAGAGAGGTTGTCTGCAGGCGAAGCAGGCAGGAAACACAAGTCTCCCAGGACTCTCCCCCAGTCACTACTCCTTGGCTATCCTACCGGCCCACACCAGATTGAACCTGACAGCCCCGCTGAGCCACGGCAGCCCGCTTGTTATTTGTCCCTCCTCTCCTTCTTTTTGTCTTTCCCTCTATTACGCTCTCCTTTCTTTTATTCTTTTGATCATATTCTAATTTATTCTTCTTTTTTTTGGCAAGCTCATATCCTTCATTTCACCCTATACATGTGCTGTCACAGAGACCAGCAACAACCTTTCTGCAGATCGAACCGAGTCTTTTGCTGATGCAGAAAAGTTTGAAATTAAAGTAAAAACTTATCATTGGAGGATCTTCTGTAGTAAAGAGAAAACAAAATCTTCAAAAGTAGCACAAGACACAGAATTAACTTTGAAGTGGGTGATTTTTTTTGTATTTTCAATGAAAGGATTTCTAAAAATATTAAGCAGTTGTGTGGCAAGTTACCGGGAAAAGGTTTTTAATGTTGCAGTGAGAATATAATCAAGAGTTGAATTGTGTTGAAAAGATGCAATAACCTTTCATAATACATTGCTAACATGTTCTGAGCCACAGGAGGGCACTGTTGTACAGAGTTTAGAGAGGTCTGCACATGAAGTAAAAGCTGATAATAAGTAAGATGTCAGCGGTGTTGCCACATGAGGTCAAGATAGCTCCAAGAAACCAAATGTGAAGATGATCACCTTCATATGATTCAGACTCATAAAACTGTCCCTTATATGCCAAAGGACATTTCTTTAACATAAATGAACACCAGTAAACTCTAAAAGGTTCATATTAACACACAGAATAGCCTTAAAGTGAATATAGGTGTTTATTTTTCCTTGTCTTATTGTATCTGAATTATTCCAATGCACTAGAAAAAGATGAGAATAAATTTGCAAACATATAAATATTCATGTTAAGCAAACAAACACCCACATACAAATACTCACATGAGAGTAAATTCATAGCCTGCCATCAGCACCCTCACTCGCCTATGAAATATTAAAACATTTGCACATCATCTCTTCAGACTTTTAAGTTTGTATTTTATTATATAATAGCAAAATGGAGTGAAAGCAGATGTTTTTTGCTGTTTTTGACTTTTTTTTCTTTTTTTTTTTGCATATTAACAAAACCTCTGAAACTTGCTAGTAACTTGTTAAGAGAAACTCCCTAAAATAAGCACCAACTTTTGATTCAGTAGTGACAGTAAGATCAGCTCCTAAGTCTGAGAGAAGTTTTTGAGAGTACTCCTAGATTTCCAAGTAGTATCCTATTAATGTATGATGCATGAAACATAATGCCATCCATAGTAAACAGGAATCATCTGTGTTGTTCTCAGCAGCTTTGTCTTCACTGGGAATATTCCTGCTATTTAGGAGAACCCCTCATTTATGGATACACTTCCTGATTCATGAAGCAAGGATCTCAAACTGCCGACGGTTATCGATCGCTGATTGTCAATTAGCCTGCTTCTCAAAAACTCTGTCTGCGCTGATGAGAAATTAAATTGCCTCTTGACCTTCTAACAGCTTGCTGATCCCATCAGCAGCCTCTGTCATCACCATTACACTGTCTCTATCTGCTGCCCTCTGGGAGAAACCAGACCTGCTGACAAAAAGATTTGCAGATGATGATAACACTGTGAATAGCACGTTGGGCACAACACGGCGTAAAGCATATCTGGCCACAATACGCATCATATTTTCCTGTGTGCTGCCAATTGTTTGAACAGTTTTAGCCTTTAATAATACAAACCATGAAGGGTGCTAGCCAGGTGCACTGGGAGTTTACCAGGGCGTTTTTGAGACATTGCCAGGGGAACGACACAGCCTCTGTTTTATCTGCTTTTGTCAGAGTGATTGATTGTTAGTGGAAGCTGTCCAGCTTCAGCCTCAGTCAGGGTAGAACCACAGACACACCGCAGGTAGGACTCATGCAAACTGGGCCAGTTTGGCTGTTTGTCAAGGTTTCATGAAAGCCGCTTGCGTGGGGAGATGGGATGAGAGTGGATATTATGTGCATGTATTGTCTTCATGTGTGTATGTGCCTCTGTTGAACGTTAATTTGCATCAGTCCTTTTTATTTGTGGTTAGGGTGTTGCAAGCTGCTCAACCAACTGTCAAACATTGTGCCATCTACGTTTTAACCACCACGGTGTGCCAAACAAAACCACAGTACCATGTCCAGATTTCCTGTGAAGACTGTTTTTAACCATGTTTTGATATATTTATTAAGGCCTCCCTTTTTGCACAGGTCATGACTGTAATTTGGCTGCTTATGCAGAATTTGGGCAGATTTTTCTCACACTTAAGTGCATCCACTGACATGTAAATAACTATTTTGTCTTTCCTCTCTCTCCATCAGACCCTTCATATGATGCTGTACGGCGGACAGGATGGTCCAACAACATGCACAGTGGCAAAGGTAAGGATATAAAAATCATGGCTGTGGTCTGGAGACATGGCTTTACATTTTACCTCACTTATGCTGTGAAAGTTAGATCCACCACATAATGTGCATCGCACTCGGGGAGGCTCCAACATCCACAGAGTCTAGACGTGTGGGACAGGCTACTAAAGATTACACAGGCAAAAGAAATCAGTCGGGCCAACAGCTACTGCCTTATTTACTTTGGACGTCTGCTGACATGCCTTCAAGATGTGTAGCTTGGTTATCTGAAGCCACCCCACTGATGTTTTCTCTGAGTCTTTTTAAGTCTCTCTCTCCCTCTCTGTGCAGGCTCACCAGTGGTTACTCAGAATGTCACCAAGTCCACTGAGCAGCCCAGAGCTCAGCCAGGTAACGCCTAACTTTCAGTCCTTTTTGGTCCTATGTAGACAGCCAGTTATCATTAGTCCATAAACAAATCGCTGTCTTCTGTTCGACCCTGAAATTTGTGGTTTTTGACCCTAGTGATTTATTTTGTATAACAACTTAGTAATGCAGCCACCTTGTACCTCTCAAACACACTTCTATTAACACGTGTTGATATTTTTTTCTGGTCACTTCAATATTAAGAAGGTGTGACCCCAACACAACCCAACATCCCGACACACTGTCATATTATTTTGATTTAATGGTCATGTGATACTGTGAGAACTTAACACTGGAATAGATCATTGAATGTTAGTCGCTGCCATGTTTGTTGCTGCTTGCAAATTACCGTATTTTCCAGACTATTGAGCACACCTGTTTATAAGCCGCTATTGAATTTATTCGAACAGTTTCATGTGGTCTGATGTGACGACGCTAAATGTATCAGCGGCACGGAGCTTGCTAGCTTGCTAGCTAAAAAGCTAACGAGCTTCTTGCCGCCGATACACGAGCCACACCGGTGAATAAGCTGCAGGGTTCAAAGCGTCGGAAAAAAATAGCAGCTTATAGTCCGGAAAATACAGTAGATACATTTTTTGTTCGTTTTTTTTGTCATTTGCACAGGTACAGGACACTACAGGCACATTATGGAAATTGTGTGCATCAGCTGTATAAAATATAAAATATAGAAGAGCAACAAAATAAATAAAATAGTCATCACAATCATTTCAAAAACACAAGAAGTATGTACTATAAAATTCCCACTTTCTAAAGGAGACACTGTATAAATGATAGAATATTATATGTAATCCTGTCCTGAGATGTTTGCACATCTATTATTAATTTGTTGCACTATTCATTATTTCACATTGTTATTGAAACTATGGGGTAGTAAACTGTCCACCCAGTAAGTGACTGTGGTACTTCCTCCCCACCTCAATGCCCTGCCTTAATGTCCCATATTGACTGATGTGGCGTTATACTAACACAATTGGATGAAACCAAATTGAATTGAGATATGCTTGTGTACAGCACTTCGGTTGACTATCTGACTAGCTGTCTTTTTAAAGTGCTCTATAAATAAAGTTGAATTTGAATTGTTGTGAATATTAGCACAGCTGTCAGTATGCAGGCTAACAAAGCTGTGCTCTGGTCCACAGATCCTTACCAGATCCTGGGTCCCACCAGTAGTCGCCTAGCCAACCCAGGTAATACTCTCAGGCTCCTGTTTGTAATAGATAAGCTGTAGAAATGTTTCTTTAATCAGTGAACTGTAAGTAATGTAACTGCCTGTGCACTCAGCTGTGCCTGACCAGTGTTTGTATTTATACCCACTGTCAGGCTCAGGTCAGATCCAGCTGTGGCAGTTCCTCCTGGAGCTCTTGTCTGACAGCGCCAACGCGGGCTGCATCACTTGGGAGGGCACTAATGGCGAGTTCAAGATGACAGATCCCGATGAGGTGGCGCGGCGCTGGGGCGAGCGCAAGAGCAAGCCCAACATGAACTACGACAAGCTGAGCCGTGCGCTGCGCTACTACTACGACAAAAATATCATGACCAAGGTGCACGGCAAACGCTACGCCTACAAGTTCGACTTCCACGGCATCGCTCAGGCGCTGCAGCCGCACCCCACCGAGTCCTCTATGTATAAGTACCCCTCGGACCTAGCCTACGTGCCTTCCTACCACGCCCACCAGCAGAAGGTCAACTTTGTATCCCCGCACCCTCCATCCATGCCAGTCACCTCCTCCAATTTCTTTGGACCCACTGCTCAGTACTGGAGCTCACCCACTGCAGGAATTTACCCCAACCCCAATGTCCCTCGCCATCCTAACACTCATGTGCCGTCCCACCTGGGCAGTTATTATTGAAACCACCCCGTCTGACCATCCACCACCCTTAAAAAAAAAAAAAAAACCTTCCCTCTCCCAAAACAAAGTCAACAAATGCTGACCTGCACTCCCAATGATGCTAAACCAATGAAGACTTAATTGATAGAGGCATTTTGTCCTCTGAAGAAATTTTACTCCTGAATGAAGGATGATTAATTTGAAGGACTTTTTTTTTGTAAGAATCTACAAACAACTGGATGCTATGGTCCAAAATGGAATACTACTTACCTTTACAAGACTAGCAACTGATTTTTTTTCTTCTTTTTGTTTATGTTTTACGGACGTGCGTCTGAGTTTCCTGTGCCTTTCCTCCTGAAAGCTGCACCTACAAGCCAGTAGGTGTCCCTCCTAAAAACCTGACCACACCAAAGCCTGAAGACAGGAGATGAACCTGAGTCTGTCTGCCTCTCCTCACTCCACTACAGTACCAGACATGGACCTATTACTCATGGGTCTCAATCTGCATCCTTCTCAGTACATTATGTACATTGTGCTTTAAAGCATCTGTCTTTTCCACTCTTCTTACAGCCTTGTTGGGGTTTCTTATTCCCATCACATCTCGCCTTCTGTTTCCACTGTATTTCTCTGCTTGTCTGTTCATCTGCATCTTTTTATGTGTGTGTGGAGAGCCTTCTGGAATTCGCTGGACAAGGAGGAGCTCTCGTTGAGGTGGACTTTTCTCAGCACTGAATGAAATTTGGCAACTGGAATATGCCATTCAATATGCCATTTTAATTTATCCTCCTAACTGGAAGGCTAGAGAAGAGTTAAACGCCGGAGAAGGAAGCGCTGTATGTTTTTTTTTTTGTTGCTGACCTGGGTCAACTCAGTTGCTGAAAATGTTTCCTGTGTGTTGTGTGTGGAGTTCAAGATGGGCCGTGTGTACAGTTGACTCGATTGTGCTGGGGAAGCTGAGTAAAGATTTAATTGCAGTAATTTGCAAGAATAATTCAACCCAGGTCAGATGTTTTCAGTGGGCCACACACTTAGGCTATTAAATGTTTCGCTATGTCGTTGCCTTTCAGCCATGCCATTTCCAGATGTTTTGTTGCTCAACCATGTCAGTATTAATGTGAATGTCTTCTGGTTTGTGAAACACACGTAGAAGAGATACCCTGTTAGCGAAATCAAAATTTGTCAGATGGGTTTATTTTATTTGGAAAAGTTAATTTCGTCACACTATTGAGTTGAGGAGTGCCTTTTTTCCAGATGTGTCAATGCAGATGTGTAGATGTTGTCGCTAAGTGGGTGTTTTTATTCCTATCCAAAGCGCACTGTGTGTCCATCAAGTTTTAATAAGTGCTGTCATGAGAATCAAAGCTCTAACCCTGATGGAGTTAGTGCCACGATTTAACTGCTGATTTCTACCATAGCACTAAGTCTTGATATGTGTATAACAAATGATCTCGCCGACAATCTGACAACTTTTGATTTTGACGTGCGCTCTGACAACAACGGCTGCCGCGGTGTCTCTTTCCTCTTTGTAGGCCAGTCAGGACCATATAGGTCAGCACAGAGAAGTGGCTTAGCAGTAAGTCATGTTGATAGACAGTCAAGTTGCATTTTTACCAGGGCTGGATCCTAGTTTGAGAGCAGCATGTGCGTTTGAATGTTAGTTTCTCACTGATCTTAAAAGCCCAGCAAAATGCACACGAGTCTCACGTCAGGATTTCATCATCATCATGTATCAGTATGTCAAAACATATCCATCTTCAGGTGTTCAAAGCTGTTGATATCAAAAGTATTCCTTTAGAGAAACTGAAAATGGACACTTGAAAATAAATTACTTGGGACTGAGTAGTTTATCAAAGAACAAAACCAATAAGTATGACGAGATGAAACAAAGAAATCCTCAGATTCGCAAGCGCTGTGCGTTTGTCAGACCTATTTTTTATTATTTTATAAGCATCAGTCAACTAGGCATTAAAGCAACTTACTGTATAAATTATGCAGAGTTATTTTCATATGTGACACAGTATAAAAAGTCAAGAGAATTAATACGAGTTGACCTCGGTCAAAAATGCAAACCTTTTAAGTCCATTTCTGCTAAGTAGTTTGTTAAGCATTTTAAGCATTTTTATATCTGTACATTTGGGCAATACATGTTAACATTTTTGTTTTCTTGTGATTGTTATTATTTCTGAAATTCGGTTGTAAAATCCTGAGTGTAAAAGATTTTTTTTTTTCTTGTATTCCCAAAACCACAAATGCCTGCTTGAATTATAGTCCAGTACCAGGGATCGGTTTCCTCTTATATGCAACATGTGATAATGGATGGATCGTTTCCATTGACAATCACTATTCATGCCAAATAATCCTGGAATTGGTAGCTTTTCCTGTGCATTAAAGATTTTCAGGTATTTCATGCAAAATAATACCAACAGTATTATTATTCACAACCAGCTTCTCTTGAAGATTTATAGCTTTAAAAAAAAACAAATTAAAAGGGAACATGTAATTTGTAGCATAAAGAAATTATTCTAATGTACCCTTAACATTCATGTTTCACAAGCATTATCAATGAAAAAGGGATCTGTGCTACTTCATATATGCAATGTATTTTGGATATCAAATATATAAATATATAAATATATATGTGTGTATAATTTTACAATTAACCAGTGTTTTATTATTATTGTCATTCTTGCAATGTATGAAGTAATACTTTTTGAGAAAAGGTCTTTTGTATAGGAAAATGTGACAAAATAAATGTTTTTACCTCTCAAGGAATCATCCACTGCCTGTTTTTGGCTTCACTGTTATGAAAACAGAGGATCTACAGTTGTGTAGTACTGGTGGTGACTTGCACATTTTCACATTTTGAAAGTAATCCACCTCCGGTTTGTGAGAACACACTCCACAGTAAAAAGCCTAGAAGATAAAATATATGTTTTTGCTTGTCGGACACTTCATCATCCTTGAAAGGTTTGTTGTCTGATTACAATATAATCCAATTGTTTGTCGCATACTCGTGCTACACTTGTAGACGTTTCAATTTTTCTTCCCCACCATACATTACTGAGGTGAGTTTGATTAAAATGCTGGCTGTGCCTGACAAACCGAGTTTATATCCAAGCGAAGGGAAGCTGGCGAGGCTTTGTTTTCTTGTTGCCAGCTTTTAGCCATGAAGATCACAAGTTACATTTTGTCACAGCGAAAAACAACGAAAAACACTGTTTACACCTTTTTTGGTTCTATCAGGTTTGGACTCAGCATACAAGGCCCCAAGCTGTGAGAAAAGAAATCGTGATTTGTCTTTGTTTGTGACACAATAAAGAGACAGACGTGCAGTCTCTGTCTGCCCAGAATAAAATGTATTTTTAAAAAACTACTCTTACTGAATGTTGTTTTTGCAAGGCTCAGGAAATGCTGAGACGATCCAGATTTTTATACCAGTTCCCTCTTGAAGTGTACATCAGGCGTTATATCAATGTTTATACGTTTCTAACATTACCTTTAATATGCTGTTTAAAGATTTTGAAGAGATAAGATTAGGTGACTCACCAGCCTGATAACCATGTCAGTGCTGACTGCTTGTGTGTAAGAGATCAAAAACCAAATGCTATGTGGACAACCATCTTCCAGCCAAATCCTTACATCCTTATGTTGTGATGTAAATGTCATATCCCAACTGAATGTCACTCAAACCACACACACAGATTAGTTGTATATGTGCATTAAGAAAAAACACCCAGTCAAATCACTTTAGTTTGTTATACCGTATCATATTGTGTCATTTAATTCTCGTCCTGAGTGCAGTGTGTACGCATGAAAATCAAAGCTTCAGACAAAAGTATAAAGACAAAAATCTGAATCACTCAACAAATAAACAGCCAGTAGGGGACAGTTTGATTGTGAGTGATTTTGTTTTTGATGTGTGTTGTTTTTTTTTTTAAAGAAAACATCCTTGTGAAGTATGGATCACTGTGCTCACTTGCTGCTGCTGCTGCAACAACAACATCCCCGGGTGCAGCCTCATAGCGTAACACTGCGAGCATATGCAGTTCATTAGAGAGATCGTAGTGGGAGGCCTGCCTTAACGAAACCTGTTAAAGACTTCATGCTAGCATACAGTATGTGCTGTTATTTCTCCAAAAGGAGAGTTCTGGTTTCATGTTCAGAACCTGCGGGCTAAATAATGGGCAGTAAGCTTTCAGCTTTCATCTCCCAAACACTTCCACTCTGTTGTGTTTGGATCCCTGTTTGCTGTCACAACTTCACTTTGTTTACAGATGAAAAGCCACGATAGAGGTTGGCACCTGTCATTATGCCGCTTTGACCTTTTTGATCACAGGCCTCAGATGATGTTTCGGTTCAGTTAGACGGAGAATAATATGACACGGACACCTTTTTTGAATGCAAAAATAGCCTTTATTTCAGTGTATTTTCCCCCTGAGATCAGATACAAAAAGACTTGACAAATAAAATTGAGTTTCATACTATAGTCAGTGCTGCATGCAGCCATATTTAAGTGTTTCCTGAGAGCTTTGTTCTCTTACAATGTCTTCGCTCAAGAAGAAAACCTCCACTGCATTTCCCATTGTTTGAAAAGACTGACCCCAGAGCCCAACCCATAGTATCTGAATAGTAGAGCATGCTCTAATGGTTCAAGTCCAGGTGTTTATTGGTGTACAACAGCCTACAGTGGCATGAATTATTCAATAACTAGGTTTAGTTTTCTCACCCATGACACTAGCATGGCCCTCAACACTGGTTCTTCAAGTAATTTATATACAGAATAATACAGTTGCTTTGTTTTTCTGCTTTGCCGTGCTCTATAAACTTGATGTTAGGCCAGAGGTAAATTAAAACCACTTGTCTTCATTTAAAGCAAGAGCATGCATGTATCTTCCTTGTGCAAGTCATTAGGAAAGTTTCCTGTTCTTACACTGAAACGTCATCATCTTACATGACCCGTCCTCCCCTTTGAAAACAGGTTTTTGGTCAGCAGACAGTGATAGGTGTGGTTTTACATACAAACAGTTCACAATAACTGTCCTGACCCCACAAACGGCTCTCTTACCTGTGTTGAACACAAAAGATTGACAAATAAGAAGGTTGTTTTACTTCATGTTAAAATGCTACACAATGCACTGTGCGCCCTGAGGTAACCCCACCGGCCTGCAGCAGCTGTTTGTTCTTGAGGAGTTCATCATGGAGAGGTACAAACCTCAACCAGTCTCAGTTCCTGAAGTTTATTCAGTGTCTCCACCATCTCACATCTTGGTGACGTTTGGGAGATCAGGGATGTCGATCACCTCAAAGCCCTGGTTGTCATGTCCATCTCTGGAGTGGTGGTGATGGCCCTTGATGTTGTGGAAACAGTAGGCACAGTGCGCCGTGGCCACCGGCACCACTTTGGAGAAGTTGGAGAAATCCACTCTGTACTTGCCCTCTTTGCTTCTGGAGATGATGGGCAAGAAATTGTAGCCCCACATGATCTCCTGAGGAATAAAGGATGTCCGCACCTGGCAGGTAGAGCTGGTGGATTCGGCTGTGCCCTCCAGGAAGACAACCAGCTCAAACTCTTGCTTGTTCAGTGTGTCCACTGCCATCTCAAAGAAGGGGCTGCTCTTGTCAATGATGTGGTACAGCGTCAGAGGGCATATGAAGAAGAGGTTGTCCTTCCCAGCATCCACCATGAAGTCGATGTTCACCTGATCCATGATGATTGTCTCGCCATCTGGTGTGTTTGTTGTTCTCAGCAGCTTGCCGTAGATCTGGCTCCCAATCATCAGGGTCTTCCTCAGATTGGCCACTCTGATCGACAGGCAAAGTGTACCATTTTTGGGGCAGATGACGGCCATGTCACTAAACGTGATGGTTTTAGCTCTCTTTTTTGGTAAGGAGATTTTGGACAGGATGACTCCACACATGAAGCAGTTGATAATTGCTCCGACGAGGGACTGGATGATGAGGAGGGCCACAGCACCCGGGCAGAGAGGGGTGAGCGCTCGTCCACCGTACCCAATAGTGGTTTGGGTTTCGAGGGAGTAAAGAAACGCTGTGGTGAGTCCCACAACATTGTCAACACATGGAGTGTGATTCTCAGGGGGGCTTTGCCAAGTCAGATCTCCATTACTGCGGGCAATCCAGTACCACAGGAGGCCAAAAATGAACCAGCTGAGGGTGAACGACGCGATGAAAAAGAAGAGGACAAAACGCCACCGGATCTCCACGAAGGTGGTCCAGAAGTCAGCCAGGAAAGCAAAGTGTTTGCTGTATTTGATGTTCCCATATTCAATGTTACAGCGGCCATCTTTGGTCACTAGTCGGGTCCTGCGACTTCTTCTTTCCGCCACGTAGTCCTGGATGCGTTTGTTTAAGGAGCCCATAATTTTCTACAAGCAAGCAACCTATGAGATAAAAAGGAAAAAAAAATAGTATATCAATGCAGCACATGAGTACATAAAAGAAAACATTAAGCAGTTGACTAAAAAAAGATAAATTCCTTAAGTTAATAATAAAATGAAGTAAAATGAATGCACGCTTTGCACTGCTAATAAACCACAATAAGACTCCGCTTATAGCTGCTTTGCTCCCACAGATCAAACAATACATCTGGGGCTCCGCCACACACTGGCTGCCCTAATTATGGCAAAATTGTTTTGTTTTTTTTCTTTTATAAATGTGTTAAATTTAAAAACATCTGAATTACAAATGTTGAAACAACACTGCCTGTCAGGAAAACCAAGAAATAAAGAATCACATCCACAAAACTATTGCAACAGGACAAATATAATATACTGCAAACGCCACAGTGTTTAACATTCACAGATGGCAAAGTATGTCAGTATAAGATAAAAGATCATTTAATATTTCAAATGAGGATCTGTCCTACTTTTGTATACACTAAGTGGCGTTGGTGTTTTTCTGCTTCAGTGGCTTCACTGTTCTCCCCATGGTTACATAGCTGAGTCTCACTGTGGACTGCATATGCACAGTCTCACATGTTCCTAGCTCCTCTGTCCCGCTGCAGTTTTAATCATCAGTGAAAGGCTATAATCCTGGGTGGATGCAGCACTGCAGTAAAGACCTGAACTTAATAAGAAACAAAAGTTTCCACTGAAGCGTCACACATAAGTGCTCCAAATAAACCAAATAATTTGGGATTTTTGGTCCCGTGCAAGTGTCTCAATACAAGGATCATCTTTGTTTTCTGCGTTTCAATGCAGCAAAACTGAACGTGGCATTAAAATAATTTCAGCAAACCCTAGCCAGAAGGGCAGCGGCTCGCAGACATAACAATCTCTGACTTTATTCGAGCTTTGAGTTCTCATAAGTCTGCTGCTTGATGGATGGTAACTGGCAGGATTGGCTGTCCAGAGGTTTTCCAAGTAAGTATGGCCTCTGTTCTTGCCAAGTCATGCAAACAACCATTTGGATCGTGGCGTGCTTGTTAGCGAGTGTTAAGTAGTACAAAACGATCAGTGCAGTGAGTTTAAGTTTTTGTTTGCAGACCTCAAAGCTCACATCCAGTCATTTTGCCAACAGAAATCTGATAATCACACACTGCTGCTTGTTTGCGAGCTTTAATCCTCTTGGAATTAGACCTTGTCATTCCACACCTAATCATTAGGTCAGCATGTTTTTATGCTGTAACAAGGTATGTGCTGGAGTAATCTCAGTGATTGAGGCATTTTAATTGCACATATGGTAAGTTACTCAAAATTACTGCTTTGCATTAGAAAACAACCAGCTTTAACAAATAGAAAAGACAAGTGGGACGTCTACACAGTTGTAAAGAGTCTGAAGAGTTCAGCAATAATCAGATCTAATAAGTTAGGCCATCAGATAAATTGCAATATGTGTAATTTGCTGGTTAAATTGAAACATTTCTTGCTGTGATTGAAACATTACAGCCAACATGCACTGGCTTTGACAAATTATAATAAGAGGGTTTCTGTCCTGAGTGGATTTAGATTTACTCAGGAGCTCACTGTCTTCTTAATGAGGACTGATTTATGATTTAAAATGTGTGTCTTGTTTAGCTTACTTACTCTTTCTGTCTAACCTGGAAGCAAGAGACAGTTTTACTTTGTTAGATTAATGATTTTTTAAAGAGTTTTTTAGTTTGAACTCACCTAAATAAAAGTTGTTCGTGGCTCATCCAAAAGCTGTTGAATGGGCGTCTTCCCTTCTCCGTCTCTCTCTCTCTCTCTGTGTCTTTATTGTTCACCAGTGATAAAGACAGATAAGGTGTGTCCTCCTCTTACGCTTGTTGACCAGCACCTGTCTGCATTTATAGTGTCCTGCCAGGGTGTGCTCGAACCATCCAGGTGATGTTTACACCCACAGACACACCGAGTACCCCTCCACCCAAAGACACACACACACACACACACAGAGCATGTATATGTGTAGAACAAAGGTTTCCACCAGATCCTGC
>OOFC01001115.1:1312-34802 GCA_900323345.1 Pseudochromis fuscus
CCTTTATGAACAAACTGCCTCACTGACACTGCTGTAAGACTGCAAATAGAAAGGAGGCTCAATAATGAGACCAATGTCCAAAACAGTGAAATACTCCAGGAGGCCACTTGATGATGGCTCCAAAAAAACTCAAAAATCTTTATTTTCAACCATAAAATACTATTTTTTTTCCCCACAAGTCATTCTGATGCCAAAAGTCACCTCTTGTTACTAGTGATCTGATGGTCCATCTGAAAAAATGAACGACTCAGAAGATATTATGCCTAAAAAATAAACAAACATAAAACACAAACGTGGTTAGCTTGACTGACAGGCCTGCTTCCCAATGAGACCAGCCATGGACTCGAGTCTCATGCACTTTGGGCAGTGTCCTCAGGTTTAAGGGTCAGACACACCTCCTCACTTCTCCATTACATCCAAATATGGTCACTTCTTGCTCCAAACAACCAACATGGCAAAGTTCAAATGCCGATCTTCTGGCGTCAAAATGCGACTCCACAAGCAAACAGGTGATGTCATGTTAGCCTCGTCCATTCTACATACAGTCTATGATCCGGACTCATCTTTGTAAGCGTGTACATGTCTATAGAACATAAGGAGGGATGTGAATATATACGTCTAAATACATGTGTTTCGTGTATTGTGTGGATCAGTATGTTTCTGTATAAATAAATAAAGGCTGTAAAAACAATAAAATGTAAATTATAAAAAGATTATTTTATACTGTATTTTCAATAATAAAGGCACATCAAGAAAGAAAAATAACCAAATAATCACAAATATTCAGATGACCCACCTGGACTGCTTGAGTCTCTGTCTGACGGAGACGGCTCTGGGGTGTAAAAACTTTCAGGACCAGACCCTGATGTACTCTCAACATCCTTCACAGACAAACACAGAACATGCTCAGAAACAAAGTAGTTAATATTTTGTGCTGTTTGAATGGCTGTCATTATGTTGTACCTCAGGACTTGGGTCATCCAGCTCTACATTGCTAGGATACATATTCTGTGCCAAGATGATGAGGGCCAGGAGGTCTGAGGAGGTGAGTGTACTCGCATTGCGACTAGAATGAGTGGAAAACCAAAGAGATGACATAAAGGATGTATACAGCCTCTGCACTGACATATACAGTGAGTCAGAAACAAGAAAGGGTGGGAGTTTGAAATAAATATGATGAAAACATCTGTACCTGGAGTAGAAAGCCAGCAGTTTGGTGTGAACCAGGATGAAGGCATGCAGCACTTCCTCTCCTGCTCTTTCTGCGCTGGCATTGAGCTGCTGAACTAAACGGCGCTCCAGGAACTCGATGCACTGCTCGCACAGCGTGGGGTGGATCAGCCTTTCCACTGCCTGAGAGAGGAAGGAAACACAGTGTGTGATTAAAGCAAGAAGAGAGGCGAGGAAGGAAACACTGCATTGGAACAATCAAAGGGAGAAAGAAGACTTTTTTTCAGGGCTATGATTCACTGATCTGACCCCCAAAAAATACATCAACTGAACAAAGTAATTTTGAACTTTAAAACTTGAGAGAAATGTAAAAAAAATAAATAAAAATAATAATAATAATAATAATAATAAAAAAACTATCTCTTCCCTAAATAAACAGTTGGGGTCTTCTGATTAGACTTTTTAGAGTACTCACAGTATAACTGAATAGAAAGCTTTAGAATGGCTTTAACCATGAGCTTCCTCCTTAAGCACTCTAGGTTCAAGAACACAGGCTATACATTCAACATACATTACCAACACATATATTCAGGTAAAGACAAATGAATACAGAAATAGGAGGCAGACGAATTAAGGGATAATAAATGAAAATTGGCTTCCTTTTAACAATAAGAAAATAATTGGTTTCTTCTCATTCCCACCACCTAGTGTTTAAAATGATTATATCATGTAATAAAAATATAAACAATGATATTTTGTGCATTATAATAACAGTGGCAGCTCAATATGGCCTCTAGCTGACCCCCCCCCAAAAAAAAAATCAACAACAATAACAATAACAAGAGAAAAGGCATAGTTTTCCTTGACAGTCAGCTGAATAAGGTACTAAAGCCCTTCACCTCTACTAAAAAGCTCTGATCATTCTCGCGGAGGTGGCTGTAGGTCTCCAGCAGGCTCTGGAGATGCTCCCACAGCCTCGCCCTCTGCTCCGTGTCCTGAGGACGCAGCCTGGTGACAAACAAAACAGTTTATGTTTCACATAGATGTCGTATTATAAGCATCCTGTACCAAGAAGAAACACAGAGGGGGTCTTACTCTCTTCTGAGGAGGTTCCCACTGAGGGTGACCATGCCAAACCGAACCTCAATCATCTTCTTCATCACGTAGATTTTCCTCCTCAGGTCATCCTCCTTCTCTTCACCATCTCCATTCACAGCGATGTAGAGACACTCGTCGAACTGAGGACACAAAATAACCTATATATTAATGCATATAGTCCCAAGCGCAGAAATAACATGGCAAATTAATAAAAAGTATGGTTGTTTTGAACTCCACTCTGCTCTTTCTGTTCTCTAAAGAGTAAATGTTTGTACCAAAAAAGAGTGAGTGGATCTAAAACATAACAAGTGGACTTGATAAATGTATCATGCGCTGCAGGAGGACAAAGCCTGGTTTCATTCATTAACAAGACTCACATGACAAACACAACGCGAGATGTGGCGAAAGAAAGGCCTGTATTTAGGTCACTGTGCCATTTTCAAACAAAGAAAAAAAATATATATAGTTACACACTTGGAGATTGGTACAGAAACCTTTTATTATGAAATGCTGGTGCTACCTGGTGTAATACATAGATGTGGTTGTTTTCTGTGGTAAAGGAGGTGTAGCCATCCCCCTGCCGATCCACCATGGTGCTGCAGGAGATGATGATGGGAGCAAACTGAGTGCTGATACTGTCCTCAAAGGCCGGGGGCTGATCATCACAACAAAAACAATCAAACAAGTTCAAATTAGAAAACACTCCAACAGCTGCAGGATTAAAAAGCACATTTACAGCATGATGTTCTCCCTCCTTACCCCCTGGCCCTCCTCTTGAGATGCTCCATACTGCTGCTGGATACTCTGCTGAAACTCCAGGTCGGTCCAGTGGAAGAGGACCTCAGCGCCCTCACTGGCTATCAGCAAGCACTTCATCTGGACCACAGATACGCTACTGTCCTGTTTTACCCTGTGGCGTCCTACTTACTCTGACAACTCCACATGCACTAGGCTGTAAAGAAAAATGTTGAGACAAAGGACATAAAAGATTGTGGGGAGGGATTTTCTAAAGCACAGAGATTTCATCACTAGCTAAGAAGCTGAAAGTATGCTTCAATAAACTTAATTTCTAGTAGTGCTTTTTCATGTTTTGATTGTCTTATGATGAGGATATTGAAGTTGAAATTGAAAAAAAGGACATTTAATGAATATAAAAACTAGTATCAATTACACATTTAACAATCTGATCCAGGGCATGTACTTAAGAGGCCTGAACATCAAAATCAAAAAATGTCTGTAAAAACAATCCCACCTTCATTTCTGTGCCATCTTCAGTTTAATGTAAACACAGAATATCAGACAGAGTTCACAATCTCCAAATCAGGGGAGCATCATTTTTGTATAGGCCTACTTATAGATATATGAGCCACCGTAGAGACTTAAAGCAAGGGGGAACTTTTCCTCATGCTCCACTGTCTGTTATTAATTTATCAGTGACAACCTCAAATCTCCTCAGTAACAGATTTGAAAAATGATTGATAAGAGTTCTCATTATTTAATTAGACAACTTGTGAGACTGATATTAACTTGTTTACTCTGCTCACTCTAAGACCAAATAAACCTTCAACAGCTTCAGCCAAAAACTACACTCCTGCTTTTACCGTCTGTCTTGACAAAGGCTTTCAGACTTATCTCTCTGAGGAGTATTTCATTCACACTCTGGTCAATTTCACAAATAACGAACATTGTGAAATAAACAATATTTCAGATCTACTTTCACACACACAAGAAGGAAGGAAAATGTGCCTGCAGTTGAAGCTGTGCTGCACCTTAACCATTATGTACTGTTCATTTTGCTACAGATCTGTTTAGAATGTGTCAACAGCCTATGTGACAGCAACATATGGATGATTAAACCCTAATTTATATTTGAGAGAGCAGTGAGAGTGTGTTTTTTAGCTTTCACACCATATGTTTTGGGGGAAAGCATCTAAGATCACACAATATCTGGTCCTGTATTGTCTAAGACAGGACAACATATCAGCTATTATGATGTTCAGAGTTTCACAGTTTTAAAGTCCTCTTACACCACCATTTTTCTTGATTTCACCCACTCTGGTGGGTTTAAAATCCATTTCAGATAAGGGTCAAATTTGCCTTGAAACAGCCTCAATGTAAAAAACTATGTAGCATTTGTACAAAAGTATAACAGGCTGAAAGAAAATGACATTCAGAGTTTTTTTTTTTTTTTTTTTACAGCTGTCACATGTCAAAACGGGTTTTTAACCCGAATAGTATGTTAGGGTTAAGAAATGCATGTGATCGTGTTAATCTGCTGTAACCAATTTCAACCATTTCAAGTGACACACTGACATTTGCTGTCAGAAAGATCCGTCAGATCTGTCAGATGTGAAGCATGAATGTCAAAGTCTATGTCTTTCAAAAAGTAAATGTTTGCTGTTTCCGATCCGCAAATTACAGCCTACGTTTTACCTAAAACCTGAAGTTATTTCCCCCTTGTGCAGAACTTCTAACTTCCTCCATTCATGCTGATGTCGGACCTGCTGAGACCCACACACACACACACACACACATACTTACACTTCATGCCACAGCACCTCAGTCAGAGCTGTCCTCCCCAGATGATCCCTGCAGCAGGTCCGTTGTCCACAGCTTCGTGTCTCTTCAGTGTTTCGTGCAGCTTGTTGAAGTTTTCGATGCGGGTTTTTGTTTCCTTCCCTCCGCACCCGACACTGAGTCATGTGACCGGAGCAGGAAGTGTGCGCTGATCTGAAAACAGATACAGAGCTATCGGGCTGCGGAGGAGCGGTCTGCAACTGCTCCTGGATAAGTGTCTGTGGTTAAAGGGGCTGTTGTGTTCTAGTGGATTGGTCCACCGGGAGCCTGATGATCAGCAAGGCCGGAAAAAAGTCATGTGCTAAAGCCCAAAGTGGGCCACATGACTCAGAGGCTGTGTTGGAGGTATTTAGATCGGTATTTGTGGAATGCAGCTTCATGGTTGAGAACTTGCTTTTTATTTCTTAGTTTGAAATGTAGTGCAAATCTGTTACAGAATGGGATGGATCAAGTAATCCTTTAGTAGGAAACCAGCAAATCTTTGCAGCACATGCGAAGGAACAGTATGAAGATCACAACAGTGAACAGAGTGAAGTCTGTGTGCTGGATATTTTTTACATAAACATATAATTTAAGGCTAGAAAGCACTGAGAGAGCACAAATCTCTGCCAAAGCATAATCATAACACTAACACTGCTGCCCTCTTGTGGTGAAATAGCAACATTATCTCCTTAACACATTCACCCATTTTAACAGACAGGGATTTCAAAAATAAAAAATAAATATATTATGATAAGTAAACACAGCAGAGCTCATTCTTAACATTATTACATGAGATGTTAAGAAGTTTTGTCTCCCATCCAAGAGGTTTTTTTAACCCCTGAGCTTGCATTATTAAAGAGGGAATCCTCTAAAACTTGAAAAGATGTAGGGAAAAAGAGAAAGCACATACTGGACACTGAAAGTGAAGCAGAGTCTTGGATGAGTGGTGAAATTTCTTCAATGCTTTAAAAACAAGCCCAGCTGTCTGGGTTCAATGCAATGTGGAATTATTACATGAGAAAGATGAAAAATAAAAATAAAACACCCAGCTTACTGTAAACTTGATGTTATATGTGTTACATGTTCATTAAGGCAACAGCCAACATTTAGAGAAAAACAGCAACATGTTCAAAAAGATGCACGGATCAACTGACCTGTCAAGTAACAAAAAAAAAAAAAAAAAAAAAAACTCGACTGGAGGGACTGGTTCTGTTTTACAGGCAGTGGGTAACACCAAGTATTCATTTGAATAGTCTTTTTACTGCACTTCATGTAAAGTTACAGTTGCTAAATAACAGAAAACTAACAAAGAAAAACACTCAAGCATTACTCATGAAAGAATCCTCACTTTTCATGCCTAAAACTTGCATGGTACTGGACATACAAACACACAAATACACACTCACCAAACACCAGGCTGTTTCTCAGAGAATGTTTTGATGGCTTCAACAAATCTGTGTTATATCATATTATTCTGCACAGACTGTATGCTTGGCTTCTGAGTGCAGCAAAGAAACCCATAGTAACATAAATATTTATGTTTTATTAACCTTGCTTGGGCCAAAATGGGCCAAAATGACAAGAGTTCTACGTTGTGGGCCAGCGTCTAATCTAGTCCATCAGTTTTCTGGGGATCCGGTGTTCATGGAAGTCTTATTTAAGCTGACTCCTGTATATACAGAGTAAACATCATGAAATCCTCAGTGTTTGCTAACAGGGCAAAGAGGCCTTGCATGTCTCAAAATGGATCACTGAGTATAAACAGCGTTAGGCGGGCCTGGGTAACAGTTACCTCCACTAAGGAGACACTGTCACGCAGAAGTGGCCAGATATGGTACAGTCCTCCTAAATCACAACACAATTAGATTTTGTCAGAGGAAGTGATGCTCAACAGTTGTTATCACAAGGTACAGGTTTATATGAACCAGAGTTTCTCAAACAAAACCATTTCCATGGATTGGCTTGATAAGATCCTGGTCTGAATGTCAGGAAGTTCACATTTACAGTTCACATGGCCTTGGTCAATTATTGTTAACCTGTTTCTTTCAGGTCAGAGTTTATTCAACAAGCGTCCTCTTGATTAGAAGTTGTTTAGATTATGTTTTGTACTGGCATGCAATATAAGTGTGTGATCCATATCAACATAAAGCTGATCAAAGAATATTTAGGGTTTAAATATATTTATGTTGATATGGGCTGACAACCGATTTCAAGCAACTTTCCAGAGCAAGTGCAGAGTAATTCAAGTTTCTCTGCCTGAGCATGTCTGCTCTCTCTCACTGTGCTCGCAAAAACAAAGCATGTTTGCATATTCATCTAAACGTACATATATCTGTATGGCCATTAAGGTGTAATGAACAATATTTTCCTCTTCCCAAGAGCCCAGATGAAATGTGCCAGGTGTTGACAGGTCTGCTTTGATTCTTACATGTCAACAATGTTGGCCTGTTTAAAATGAACCACATGTGAACAGAGAGTGTTCCTGAAGTTCATTTCTGAGACCAAACATTTTGGCTTCTTACATAAAAGCAAGAGCCTATTTCGCATGAATGGAACTTAAAACAAAAATATAATTAAAGGTACATGCTTTGGATCACGTTGCTGGAGAGGCCACCAGTGTTAACGACCCACTGCCATGAAAGATGAACAGAGAACTAAGTGCAGTGGAGTTTTTAGTGTGTTGAGGAGAAAGTGAAGGCACCTGAATGACGAGCATTTATGTCAAAGGGCGCACAAGATTAAACTGTAGTCCTTCATTTCCCTTCGACATGAGCCCGCTGAGTGGATCCCAGCTGTCTGTGCATCAGCAGACACTGAGCCGAGTAAGGCTCAGGTTTAGACTGTCTGGGCCGAAGCTGAGGTCTGGACATGCAGCCTGTTCTGGCTTCATGTTTCCCATCAGCCGTTGCCTCATGCAGTGACAAGACAGCACTCTCCCCACTACAAAGACTTGGTCCAGCTGCTTCCACATCTGGGGCCACAGAGTGTAACAGTTTGTGTGCGTGTGTGTGTGTGTGTGTGTGTGTGTGTGAGCGAGTGACTGAATGCCCCAAGATAACTTTAATGCTACGGTACTTTTGTTAGAGAATACTGCAAGATAACAGACAGTTTTTATTTATGGTTGCTCTGCATGGGGGTACCTCTGTTTGTCTTTAAGCTCCAAACATAAATGATATTTTCTTGAATCCTTGTTTCTTTTTCTTCACCTTGCTACCATGTGCTTCAGCAGATCCTGAGAATTGCTGTGGAGTCTGGTTTCATTGTTCAATGTCAGTTCACATGATGGGACTTCGCTGTTTATACACAAGTAGGACTCACGTCCAAACCCTGTCTTGTATGCGGCAAAATGAGTTTACAGGAAAACTTTGATGGCGTCTGACCTGTTGACAAACTGCTGTCAGCATAAGGGCGGATGGTGGCATGAGGAGTTTGTCCTTTTGTCAGAAGAAGACAAAAACAACTTCTTCATTATTTGTAGATGTTTATTATTGATGTAAACTTTTTTTGTACAAAAAATAATATAGGCACACTTTGCATATTAAAATAATGCTCTTCAAAAGAAATATGAACATCTCTACATTAACTATAAACACATTCAGAGGACAAATATTCTTTATATTTAAAATGTTTAGACACTGAGCCCGCTCTCATTTATGTAAGAGCCTCAAACTGTTAATATTGTTCTTACTGAAGTCAGCACAAAATAAGTAACATCAATTTTTACTCACTGTAGGGTTTTAGTCTACCAAATTATACGCCCATTTTTAAATAGGGTGTTTTGCTTTTTTGCCATCCAATCATTTGAAAGGTGGACCACTAGTACAACAAAAATAAATGAGTCTTTTAAAATAGAAATATACTGAGAAAAAAAAGTATTTATCATATAAATTAGGTATATACTGTATGTAAGTAAACATATCAAGCTTTTTCATCACTCTTTTTATGTACAATACATCCTCTAATAATATATGACTGTAAATCTGTACAAAATAAGTAAAATATATCATGTATATTTAATACAAAAGAAACCTAGCAGCATTAAAAGATTATAAAAATAAGATCACACTGAAGAGACAGAAGGATATGTTAATATGCACCTGAAAACCTGGGATTTAAGATTTTATAACCTATAGCCAGATAACAATCTGGGTTTAATGTGACATGATGGATGGGTTCACATTGTTCTTCAGCTTTGTATCATTGCAGAACAGCACCACAGACACATCCTGGCTGTCTTAGTCTGCAGTTCAAACTGAAAAGATAGATACCCACAACACAAAAGTAGCTTTTAGAAGAAACACATTGTCAATTCAAGCCATTTGCTGTGGCAAGAGAAGATCAGCGGCGCATCCTCATCAGTAGCTTTATCAATTAAACACACACACACACACACACACACACACACACACACACACACACTGAGCACGTGGTGTTTTTTCTCTTTGTGGAAAAGATCAAGTCAAACTGAAACTGACTGAAAAATGTTGCCTGTGGGGTTTCTTTCTTTCTTTCTTTTTTCTTTCTGTTGTTCAGATAAAAAGATAAAAACTGAAAATCAACCATGTTTGACAGTCCAAGAGAAGAAAATGTAGCTTAATCAGGTGAAAGAATGTGAACTTTTTGGATACTGCATTTCATAACTACAAAACCCAAAGTACACACAAAGGCACAATCCTCTCACTGTGAATACAGTGAGAGGATCTGAGGAGTCACTGGTGAATAGTAATGAAAAGTGTTCAGTGCAGCCCTCATTATGTATCTTGGGCAAGTCTTTGTTGGAGCAGAGAACAGACAAAGGAAAAACAGGTTTATTTGTTATTTGGTAGAGTGGTTTGAATATTACCACAGAGGCTTTTGTTTAACCAGAGAATTGTACTGGAAGTGTCCACTGTACTGAAGTGTCCTTGAGCATTGTCAGTCCTCACAAGGTGGGTTTTTTTTTTCTTTGCATGAAGGTGGCAGAGGGTTGATGGTTTGATAGACATCCTGCCTGTATCTTGAGAACCAGTGTTATCTTCTACAGGCGTATGCGTTAATGTTTTTGATGACATAAAAGCCAATGGTCATAGGAGGCATAGCTATTGTCCGTCCAGCCCTCAACGTCTTGGGCTTCAACTCCGGGAACGTCTCATTGTCCATCATGAGCAGCTTCTCACCGTTCAGCTGAACATTTCTGCACAGAGAAAGAAGACAGGAAATACAGACTGTGTTCAACGTCCCTTCATTAAACCTCACGATCCCCTGATTTTCTAACCTGCTTCATGACATGTAAAACTGGGAGTTATGGAAAAAGATACAGCAGAAAAATGTTTTTTAAATGCTGTTAATGTGGCTTCAACAACACAGAGTCAGTCTGAATCATTTCATGCATCTTCTGTCAGGATCTTAATTCTGTCAGTTGTACACTTGGGGGCGCTGCTGTTACAGTTTTACAATTAGAGAAAGGCACTGGTTTTTCACTAGAATGTGTCTACAGTGAAACTTAACTTAGGCTAAATGCATTGAATTAGTACATTAAAACCTAAAGGTAGATAAATAAATAAATAAATAAATAAATATTCTGCTTCAGTAAGTTGATATTGATACTTTTTGCAGGAAGAGTAACAGAGCTACAACAATTATTACTCATATATTTGAAATAAGGTTTTCAAAAACAAGCCATTCAAATCTAGTTAAAATATCACAGTATAGTGTATATACTCTCTAGTGTATGTTTACTTAAACTAACTGAGGATCGTTGTAACTGAAACTAGAACGACAGTGTATATAAAAAATGCTGCCAACTAATCCAAGAAACAAAAATATAATATTTCTCCGTTTTCTTTGCTCATACAGCAACAGCAAGCTGTCACATGCCAGACTTATGCAGAAGCTCAAGTGTGTTTCATTTAAAAACTCTTTTTTTCTCAACCTTAAACATGATATGAATTTGCAGACTCTACAAATAAAATAATATCATAATTAATACAATTTTACAAATGGAGGTTTCACAATATAAGTTTCTGCTAGACTGCTTTTTAAAAAATCCAACATAAATACACAACTTGTTGCCTAACAGCCAACTTGAGAACACATTTTTTATTCTTTATTTTGAATATTATGATATATTATTTTAATATGTAATAAATGTATTGTACAGAGAGTCTCCTTATACCATATTTGTGTATTCATATTCATTTGCATTTTGTCACCTTTACACTGCTGTTTTTTCTACAGCATTATAAAGTTTACAATAGGCTACTATACCGATGCCAGTTGTATGGAGATTTTTACATAAACCCCAAAATCTATAAAACATTAAATAAAATTAAGCTCCCAAAGGAAAAACTATGAATCAAATTGAATTGTTCAAAGTTTTCCTTCCTTCCACACACAGGCCTAAATACTTTAAAAAGTCCCAGTACTCCGACAAATTTATAGACATCTGGTGTAGCTACATTCATCATAAAAGTCTCCCCACACTGCCTGTGGTACAGGAAAGCACTTCAGGCCAGAAAAAGGCACATCGTTAGCCTGCTCTCCTATTAATTGCCTTGCAATCCTGTTCTAACACCTAAAACATCCTCCATCATTAAGCTGTTATTGAAGGATCATGCCTGAGCCGCCATTAAGGACGTACGTAGGTATCGTATAACACAAAGACAGACACGCACACACATACACACACAGTCCTGAGTCATTAGGCTGTTATTCCAGGATTTGAAGCTTAAGTCTGAGTCAGAGTAACAGGCCGGGGGCTTAGACCAGGGAGTACGAGCCTGAAACCATTAACCTTTTATTTTAAGGGACATTTTAAGGAAATAGGAATTATATTACCTTGTTACGCAGAGTGTAATATATCATACTTAGTGTAAATCACACCATGTACAGCGCAGGGACGTAAAATGGAATAAATATAAAATAAAATTCTAGGGCTAAAACATCTGTTGTAGGCTATAAAAAACAAATCAAAACAAGGACACGCAAACACTTTGTAAAGTTTTCTTTTAATAACTAGTTTCACTAAGGAGTCTGAATAAACTGCCAGCCCTAATAGTTCACTGAGCAAGAAAAAACAGAAAACATTAATTTTATTCTTTATTAGCTTCTGTTTGTTGCAATATTCTTTACAAGTACAGTGTGTTGTCTTTGCATGACTGCAATCTACATAAAGGCAGGAAGAGGTAATTGGATGTAAGCGAAAGCTTTGTGGTGAGGTATTCACACAACATGCTGGCTCAGCATAAATTTTTCACTGTGGTCTTAAAATTACATTAAATTGATTCACTGCAGCTCTTTGAAGGGCCAGCATTTAACACTCTATTAAGGTTGGACCCATAAAATAGTTTATGAAATTCTCATTTTTTTCTATTCATCATCTCAATGTTTTATAGGTGTTTGCACAAAACAAATACTTTATGAAAATGGCTATAAAAAGATTTTCATATTAAAAGGTAAAAATACATATATATATATTTTAATATGAACAATAATGGGATGGAAAGACTTGAGCTGTTGTTGTTGAATTTGTTTCATTTGATCAGCCTAAATGAAAAGCACAGGACACTCTTACAGAGGACCGCAAGGTGGTTTGCATAGAACACAATTACTAAACGCTACTGTGTGTGTGTGTGTGTGTGTTGGAAGATGCAATACAAGAGAAAGAGACACTAACTTGGCTCTGAGTCCATCAGTGCCGTAGGGTTGCAGCAGGTACTGATGGACAGTCTTGTTCCTTAACGTCCCGGCCAGCTTGATTTTCTTTCGTGACCGATGCAGGTTGATGATGTAGATTGTTATGGACCCTCTCACATAGTTATGACTGGTACCATAAAACAAAACAAAACAATGAAAAACACAACATTAATTTTGCCTTACGTTCAGAGAGGACTATCGGGCAACACAAAAAAAGGCTCCTCTCCACATCTGCTGATGGGGATTCATTATATATTACAATGCCATGTTGAATAAAATTCTCTATAATCAAAGATGACTACAAAGAGAAGAAAGACTTTGATATTTTTATCCTATAGTAACAGGATAAAACCACAACTCCCTGATCTAATCTGGATCAAAAGGCTTGCAGAAAATTAATAAAGTAAGATAAAGCATGCTCAAAAAGGGAATCTCTTTAAGCAGAAAGTTGCCCTTCATCATGGCCTAAAACCCATCATCTATATTTGGTATGAACTATATTAAACCACATCTCATTTGTGAAGCCTTTATTATTCAGATAAAGGCTATCTTCAGCAAAAATCTGCTTCTTTTGTACAGTATTCGATATTAAATCCTGCCACAGTCTGGTCCAGGGTCAGATGAAGGGTGTGAACACAAAGGGCAACACTTCTTGAGTTACATCGACAACAGAGTGTGAGTCCCTCTCCTTAGAGCAAAGCACTGGGGACACAACCTGATAGGGATACTGGCCAAAGGTAAATAACTAAGCGAGACAGATAAGACAAACATGATAAAATCTAATAAGGGCCCAGATATGAGGACAAAGATAACACAGCTGTAGTGAATACCACATGTCAGCCTTGGTGTTCACAGTCAGGGCTGAACAGTCTGGTTGACATCTCTCCCAGTTACCACCTCCATGATCTAATATCTTCAAAGCAATCTTGGTTTTTGGTGTAGCGCTTATCTTTGAGGCATTTATTTCATTAACCCTGCAAGACTGACAATATTCAATATATTTACCAAGAGAAATAAAGCAGTGTGCTGCTGTTGGGAACGCTGTGTGTCTGGCTTTGTGTTAAACTCTTGGAGCCTTGTGTCTGAGAAATGTGGACCATGGTTCAGTGTGATAGATCAGATGGTTAGATGGAAAAAGAGATAATGACCTCTCAGGGCTTTCAAATGATGAGGTTCAGATCCAAACCAGGAACATAAACATGTGTTGATGCTGTTTGATGTCGGAGCATCGCTGGAAAGTGAAAAAAATGCCGCACAAACCACTAAAAGGGGTAAAAGGGCAGTGAAAGTCAAATATCTAATCTGCAAAGACTTTTCAAACCACTGGCTGCCTGGACACATTTAGATTCTTTGCTGTCTAATACAGCACAGTCAAACCACCAAGACTACAATGGTTTGCTCACTTAAGGACCGACTGTGTAAAACCACAAAGTGGCAGAAATAATGGCAACTGAAGTGGCTTTGAATTTGAGAGGGACTGGTTTAGTGCTTCCCTGTCTGATCGCCTGAGTCCAGCCCTGATCAGTGTCTTGAGTGGAGCTGAACAGCACCACCTGCCATAGGCACCTCTTTGCCCCGATATTTACTGTACATACAAGTGGCTGAGTGAGTGCACTTGTTGAAAACTATTTCAAATATTTGCATGTGGGTCATTGGGCCTCATGCTTCTGTGTTCATTATGCAACTGCAGCTATCTATCTGTGCGACACTCTGCTATTTTTCCAAGAGATCCTCCACCTGTAAACGAGCCCTGTCTAGAGTAAGGCCGTAAGTCTAGCCTGGTGCTGACAGCAACTGGCCTGGGTTAAATGATAACCTTGAACAGGCCATGGTGGCACTCTTCATCTCCTCCCAGCACAGACTGCCTTATTGTCCCTCCCTCTCCCCCTCAAATATCCCCCTCCAGCCAATCCGAGATGGGATAAAGGCTTCGCACACCTTTCAGCGGCTCTTTGACGGCAGGGAGACAGAATCCACACACCTGATAAGTGATACCCGTTAAGTTTTATAGGCTCTGAGCTGTGAATGACCGGGTGTCTGCAGTCTGCTTATTTATGGGAACCTGAAAGGGCCAGTGAGGGATTTTGTTCATCCCCACCAGACACTGAGCCTCAGGTGTTTGCAGGAAGACACGTGAAGCTGAAAAGGTTTAAACTGCATCTGTCTGTTTTCTGTTGAAATCTTCAAGGACATTCCCAAAGTATTGCTACACTTTTCAGAAAGACTACAAGGACGTGTGCTTCATCATCTGTCAGCCTCAAGTCATGAAAATAAAAAAAAAGAAAAGCTGCACAGTTTCCAGGTTGCAAATAAAACCAAGGTAGTTAAGCTGCAGCACGTACTTGTAATAGCTGGTGCAGTGGGCATAGATGCGCAGCTTGTCTCTTATGACTCGTCCTGGTTGCGGCTTCCTCTGCAGTCCAGCCACACGCACAGCTAAAACTCTGGGACCGACCAGGCGCTTGAAGACCAGAGAGAACCAGTAATCCTGTGGAGGCAACACAATCACACACCTTTAGGGAAATTTGTTTTCATCATAACAGTGAGCAGGCAACTGTGAAAAGTTTTAAAAAGCTGATCATTAGAGAGACCCCTGATTCCAGCAACGTAGGATTGTGGAATATCACCAAAATCCCCATTTTATTTATCCGACCATAAAATGTCCTGCTGATTGTAGAAACAGATTAGGTTTCCCAAACTGTGACTTTTAAGAATGTAAAAGTAAAGCAGCCGATCTGTGTGAGAGAAGAGATAAAGTTCACCAAGTCCAAATACGTCTGCACTTTGACACTCAACATTTAGGTGGAACTGAGGGTCCCATGTAACATGTCACATTGTATTGTACTATACAAGTGCTGACTCATCAACACTTGACAGGTATTAAATATGACATTTTTTACCAAATACTATGCCACATCATGAATTGCTGTTTTCTGTTATCATTGTTGAGTGGTCCACCATACCAGGTCTCACTCTATAGACTCCACAGACTCAACACCTCTCTGAGAGACCCAGAACAACATGTGTTCCTCAGGAAGTTCCCATGCAATCCTGCATATGGCAACATTTAAAGGCTTCTTTTTTCCACGCAGGCTTTAACTTAATTTGCTGCCAAGGCATCGAAGAAGCAGAGCACAGTATAGAATAGTATAGTGCGGGCCATGGCCAGAGGGATGGATGGATGAATGTATGGCCAGAACTATGATCTATGATTATTACATAGAGGAAAAACAGTTATGGGTCTGAAGAGGTATTTATGAAAGATGGCCAGAGTGATTCTATGCTTTGGGTTGTGTTTGAATTTCAAAACACAAGTGACAGAAATCATCAATAAATTCATATATTTAATGTTCTGGTTGAGCAGAACAGGAATGGGCGGGATATAACACCGAATTAAAAATACAGAATAAAATTAGGTTGTAAATTTTCAGCGGTCTGTCTGTTTGGCTGTCTCCCTGTCTTCCTGTCTAATTGCTTGTTGTCTCGGTGTCTTTCTGTTTTTTGTGCCTCAGACTCTCTCTCCATAGATAGACACAAACAGACAAACAGGAGCAGGTCTTATGTTGAGTTCCAATCAAAATACTTGAGGTTTCAAAATTTTTGTGCATCTTGCAACCAGCACATTCAACATTTCAATCTTTTTATTTTTGAAGCTAAAGTGATGGAGATTGTAACAAGTTTCAATCTTTGCATTGCTCTGATAGGTTTGCTGATATAACAATAATAATAAATAATATTAATAATTGCAATTTCTTAAGAAATTGGATGTGTGATAACTGAAAGATGGAGAAGTTCCTGCAGAACTGTGCAGTAAAAGTTGGAGATGACAGGAATCAAACTACCTGTCAACACAGTGAATTATGATTTGAACTAAACCCAAAATTACACCCAATTCAATATTTCAATTAAAATGTATATAAATTCAATCTATGTTAATATTGGCACCAAAATTAACAACAGCTCTGCCATGAATTTCAAATTCTTTGAATTTTAAATTCTTTGAATTTTGAATTCTTCTGACCACACATACACACACACACATCCCATCAAATATACACTCGATCAAAAAATGAAAAAGGCTGAATGAAAAAAGCAAAAAGTTAAATAAACAAAACATATATAGCAAACATGGACTTGAGAATGGTAACAGACAGGAAATGTAAGATAAGATATTACTTTATTGATCCCACCCGGGGAAATAAAAGAAAGGAAACACGTGGTGGTTGGATGAGGACTGGGACTTAAACCATCAACTCACTGGTTTATGGAGTGTGTGCTCCAAGCACTAAGCTATCGAGGCCACAGTGTGACATGCAGCAGTCTAAATTAACTGGAACTGACTTCATTTGAATTTCCAAACCTGAAACCCAACACATTTTTAATCAATTATCAATGTATAGAAATTCAACAAATGTAGATTTTTGTACTACAAGTAATAACAGCTCTGCCATAAACCTGTTAGACACTGCGCTTTATAGTCATGTTGATGGGTGCTTTGAAGGCAGGAACCATACCCAGGAAAAGAGTAAAATAAATAAATAAATAAATAAATAAATAAGTCCTACCAACACTGCAGATTTGAAGGATTTAAAAAGGGGAGAAAGGGGCATTAGAAACAGATTAGATTGTAAGTGCCTCATCTCTCTGTTGAGAATTTAAAAAAAAACAAAAAAAACAAAAAACAAACTTCTTTCCAGACAGGAGCAATATCACATTTTAGACTTGGTCAGTTGTCACTTTAGTTTACCACCACCTCTGGACAGAGGTAGCTGCACATGTGAAAAGAAAAGAAAACAAAATGAGCAGGAATAATGATAAGGACAGAGGGTGCAGACAAAAAAGGGAGTGCTGGATCCTACCAATGGAGGAGTCATTGTATAGGGGAAGGGGCCAGGTCATAAATTTCCCATGGAGAGGACAGGTTGGCCCTGCAGTGAATGTTCTCAGCAGGTAGGCTGGTGCAACCTTCAGACATCCAGCCATGTTAAAAGCATTGTGATCCTTGCGGGGGATTGGCATTCCCAGAAAAATAACGGCGACAAAGAAGGAAAGAAAATGAAGCCATCTTGATAGTTTAGTATCTTATGGTTGAAGAGAGGCAGATGTAAGTGCAGAGAGAACTAATGAGGGTTTTAGAAGAAGTGATTAGTTCATGAGCCCATAACATTAGCAGTTAAGATGTTATTTTGGGAGTGCCAGTGCTCAGCTTGGCAGCAGCCTCTGACCACAGTGAGAGTAAAATAGTTGTGCACCAAATGTTTGATAAATGCCTTGGCACCATCATCTTTCTCCTTTATTGCAGAAACAATGATTTAGTGTTCTTGTCATTATTGTCAGGCTCTCACCTTTGGCCCTGCCTCAGCTTAATATAACCCTTTTTATGAACTTAATAAATCTTTTTTTTATGAACTTGGCCTATGGTAGCATTTTATCACTTCTTCACACTTACATATATGTTTTTCCAACAAAAGCTGATTAGTTTAACACCAAGACAAGACTCGAAAGTTCACCCCTTAAAAAAGAATTTAATTAGCGGGGAACATTGTTTAATAATAAAGAACAGTTACGACCCTACAAGCATAGCGCTGCACACTTGTGGAGTTCAATCCTTTTCCCTTAATGTACCGATCATGCACAATCAAATATTAATAACAGTGGATTTCAGATGCTTCACACAGCGCTGTGAACTTTTTGTAATTTTGTCCCACATGACTCAGACAGAGGAACTTGGCATTGAGCAGTTTCCTTCCACACAGTGTTGGAGGCTATTTTACTGACGTGCCTGTGTATCAGACTCTCAGGTTGCAGATCTCTCACCGACCGACTGTCCCGCACAGAGAAGCACACAGTTACCATGGGGGTTGAGGGGAGCTGTGACACTGTCCTGGGCTACTGATAAAGGGCTAAGGTTACATGGCATTTCGCCCCCGCGTCTAACCACTCATCACCACTAAACGCCTTTCATCTCAGCTAATAGCTCCCACGGGAAAGAGCAAGAGGTGCCATCAAGGCACTGGGTCTCATACAGAAAGGTCCGGAGCGTAATACGACTGGCCAGGTGGGAATCTTCTTATTATGATCATGTGAACTTATAGAGATACTTACAGGTAAAGGGTTAAACTGCTGGTCCACAAAGTGCGTGTATCCATAGTCAAAGAATGAGTGACGCAAGACAACATCAATCCCCTGCACAGCAGCCATACCCAGCGTGTTTACCCACCTGGAAATCAAATGAACACAAACACATAAAATAAAGTGCAGAATTAAAATCAAACTACATGTTAGCTTGTACAGCTTGTTCAGCTACCACCTACAGTGCAGACCTCAACCATTACTTAAGCAACAATATAATGACAGTACTTACAGGAAGCTGGCAGCATATGTGTCAGAGAGGTTGTTGATGCCGCCTGCCCATGCTGGTCCCAGTCCTCCCAGCCACACTTTCTTACCAGGAGCGTGTGTGTTCACAACCTGCATTAGTGACAGAGAAGGAGGTGTATGAATAAATTTTTTAATTTGGAGCTTTTAAATTTGTGCTTTATCATGATAGAATCATACTGAGAGTAATCAAACTGTAATGACGTAGAGGAAGATTTTTTTTGTTAATATACTTATTGCTTTTCTGGTACTGACCAAATTTCTTTAACACAGAATAATGAAGCACATTTAACCACACCAGAAACATAAAAACCTGACCTCAGCAGCCGAGCGGCAATGCACAGAAAAATCACACTTCTGCTGCATTTTACTGAATATTTGAAATTGTGATCTGGGAATGATTGCCTCGTTTCACCTGAGGCACTTTGGCATTGTTCATCTCTCACAGCTCATCACATCTTTTGACAATATTACCTCATGGCAGGCATGACCCTGGGGGTCACTGCACATTTGGAGTCTTCATCACAAAGTCTATCTCAGGGTTGTATGATCCATAACACGCTCAAAACAAAATTACAAATACATCTCATGATCCAACTGAGTTATTTCTACATATTCTCCCTCATGGTGTTTTTACAGAAGAAAAACCAGACAGTAGGACCTCTAAAACATACACTGGATATTAAACTAATTATGCAGCCACAATACAGATCTTGAACTCTCTTAGTGTATGAAAGGTTGTTGCAGATATAAACAGTGTACAGCATTTGTTGTAGAGGTGGAAGATTTGGTACCTTTGTGACTTTTGTGATCTGCTCTGTCAGTGTGTCCAAAAGACGAGTTTTTAGAAAGTCCTCTGCTTTGCTGATTCTGCCGTCCATGTAATAACTGTAACAGTCAAGCAAAGAAAACACTGTGAGAGAAACACTCTGTGAAGTCTTCTCGATGTGAACAACAAACATAACACAAAGATAACAGCACAGAGGGTAAAATACAGTAAAATGTATTCGCTTAATTTAGATTTTCCATCATCAAAGAATCCATGCAGTTGGTTAAAAGCTGATCAGATAATAAAGGCCTTAACAGTTTGGTAAATGTTTAGTAAAATATTATTGCAACATTACATCACATTATACAAGGTAGTTCTGGGACATTTCAATAGGAAACAACTGCACAAATGCTTCACTAGCACCATCTCTCTGTCACTGATGCTCCAACTCACTCTGTAAGACACATGTAAAACCCAAACCACAAAGTCAAATTTTCATTGGTCTCAAAGATGTAAAACACAAAAACAACAATTTCCAACATCGTCATAATAAACAGACACTGACAGATTTAGTTATATTTTAGAGTGTCAATAAAAAAGCAATTCTATGCCAATACATGACATTGTATAAAGAGAATTTGGAAGCATTTCAGACTCGGACTGAAAAAAGCAGACATCCATCTGCTGTGATTGTTGGTGATGTAAGTGGGTATAATGAGAGAGGAATGTATTGATAGTTAGAGCCAAAGTTCTGGTCTGTAGACAGACAGAAATCCTCTCCAACATCCTCTGCAAGACTCCAAGAGAGGAAAAAAACAAAGTAACAACCGCACAGTCAAGTTCATATTTCAGGCACCATGAAAAGTATCTTATTGTTTGCTTAAAAAACAGTCTAAGTGGACGTACTAAAAACACACTGCAGCACTGTCACATTTATTAACAGTTAATGGTATTTTCTTTTGTTATTTACATTAGAAAACAGTACCACTGTGTCTGGTGAATTTTAAAACCATCAGTCACTAAAACCGATTCAAAAGAAATGAATGTAAAGAGATGTAAATATAAGACCCCTGCTGTAGGGTGACCATTTGTTTCACATCACCAGGTTCTATGAATGAGATCAACCTCATAATGGTGGAAAATTACATTAGCAAATTTTATAACCCAGTGATGTCATTACACGCATATACTAGACTATAAAAGTTCAATTTTATTGCACATAAGCAACAAAAGAGTAGCATGGGTGGCACAAAATGACACATGCAGAGTTATTATGTTTTTCTTTATCTACCAAAGTTATCAATATTATTCCAGATCAGCTCATTTCAGTGAAGCTGCACATGATAGATCTTTTGAGTCGATTTTGTTTTTTTTGCTACAGCTGCAGAAAACAACTTGACAGGCAACTTACAACTGAAGCCGTCAAGTTACTTGGAGAATGTTACTCAGTGCATCTCTTACACAGAACTGCAGAAAATATAATAAGAGGGGGCACAATGCCACTGACGAATTGCACAGTGGTTTATATGATGAGGACAATAGACAAGAAGACCATATAATCAACAACTACAGCATGACATGATTCAAAACCAAAGGTCAAACCTGTTTGGAAAGGTCTGTGGAAATGTGTCAACAAGGCTGCTAAGAGCAGAGCTGAATTTAGTTCATGTGAGGAGAAGCAGTGTTGCAACCTTAGCTTAACCTCGCACAACTTTTTTGGAGGAGTCCCAAGCTCCTGGCCTCAAACTGTAAACAATGCACAGATTAAGTTATAGCTTTACACAAATAATTTGGTTATCCTGTCACCTGTGCTGAGAGCTCGCAATAATTCTTCAGTCCAGATCCTGGGGAAACACATTCCTGTTCATATATGGAAACAGAATAAATCACAGCACAAACTCTGTAAATGTAAATGTACATGTTGTGTTTCATTGGAGCAGAAATCCCAAAAATAAATGAATCTATTACTTATTGATTGAAAATTTTTATATGGATTTGGGGGAACTTAGCTTGGTGTTTACATCTGAGTTTCCAAAACAGAACCAGCAACTATTTCTTTGTTCATCCAACACTTTTGTAATAATACTTTAGCTGCTGTGACCAGAATTCAATAAATACTAAAATTAACAACAGTGTGTGTGAAAGTTTTCCGACAAAGATCCACTTGGTCAGCTGGTTTTACACAGCTCGCTCTGACTGCCAACACCACATCAAAGACAACTGGCTAACAAAACAATCTAACACTCTACTGACACACAAATATGGTACAAACTAAAGACAGAGATGTGATAAAATCAGACAGAGATAGTTACAAAAATAGAAAAACACTCAATATAAACAATACTGAAGACTAACGGTTCCCTTCACACCAAAGACTCACACACCATCACACATCTGCACAGACGCCTCTTCTCATCTTTTAAAACTCCTATTTTGAGAACAAACATGCAAGAAATTTTGTATCATCATGATTATTGTATAAAATAATTAGCTTGTAATGCTTGCTCATGAAGCATCAAGCAATGGCCACTTAGTGTAGTGAGAAACTTGAGATCAACAGCAGCAATACAAATTATGAAGAGGATGTTTTCAAGATGTGGACATTAGTTTATTTTCAGATTAATCACTCATGACATCTGAGAAGATTCTCAGTCATCCAGGATGCAAACAGCATCGACTCCAAGGCAACTGGATTTGGTTTAAGATTCTTGAAGATGTTTCATTTCCCCAGTTCGTGAACTGAAGACGGCTCTTGGATGAGAGGTGAAATGTCTTCAAGAACCTTAAACCGAGTCCAGTTGCCCCAGATTCAACGCTCTTTACAATCAATCAATCATGGCAGAACAGCTGAAGGATATGTAGCTCCCCTCAGGAATGCCATCAGTATATTTACAGTCCCTCTGTGATTTTCCCATCAGAGGAGATCACAAATCTTTAACATCTCTTTTATATTCTCCCATCAGCAATAAATTAGCAGCACACAATGCTGTGTGAGCTGTCAATCTGACAGCAACAAGAAGATGTGGATAGGTGATAATGGATGTGGATGTAGACAGACAGATACAGATACAGATACAGAATGTACACTACTACACTAAGTATCCTAACAAGAAACTAACCTTACAATTGCAATAGTAATAATAAAAATGTAAAATTGAAAAATTGAAAACAAATCTAAAATTAAAATGTATTTGCAGGCTACATGCCATAGTCCACATACACAAAAGGTGTAAACAGTATATATACAAAAAAGAAAAACCAAAAACAGGCAGAGTTTGTGTGTTTGTGTTTGAACATCCGAGTGTTTGTTTCACTCGGATGTTCACACCAATAAAACTCTACAAGAACAATTAGGTTTACATCATGTGTGTCTGCTCCAGGGCATCCGAACAGCAACTCCTGTGGAAAGGCTCATACTCATCCCCTTCTTGTTGCTCTGACTTTCAGAGCCATGACTTGTAGTCATCTGGTCACACACATTTAACAGGCTTAAATCTTCTGCCATGAAGCAGCCTTTGTAGGTAAAGCAGTTCCTACACTTGAGGTTAGAGAGCCTGTGTGTAGTTAAGTGCTTGTTTGAAGTATGCTTTTTCTAAAAATGTCAACTTCATGAAAAAGTCAAGGAAGCAGCATTAAGATCTACAGTGGAGAGCAGGTTATTGTCAGATTAATCAGTCATGACATGTGTGAAGAGTCAGGTCATCCAGGTCATGGTTATCCACATAGTATTGAATCTGGTTTTACAGCAATGTATCAAAAGGTTGTTGAGATATCTCAGCCTGGAACAAAGAGGTGGGCTGTCTGTCTGTATAAAACATGAGAAAGGCTGTTGAAATAATTAGCAGGAACAATGTCCTGTTCATGTCCAGTTAATGACAGTCACAGTTTCCACTGGAACTACAGTTCAGGATTAAAACTAAAATGTGCTGAAAGAAAAACCCGCTAATCCAGAAACTCCAGGCATCCTGACAAGATTCTTATTAAAACTGGGCTCAGTCTCTAAAGAGAAGGAAAGATGGAGAGAGATGCAAATTTATCAAAAAAGACAGAAAGGAAAAGATTAAGAGAGAACGACAAAACTTTCTGATTATGTTTTGTTGGTGAATTAAAAAAAGGCTAAACAGTAACCGAGACAAGACGCTGCAAACGTGAACAAAAATGCTGTAAATGTCATAATATAATACAAACCACATATGAATGTTTCATGATCTGGTGGTGCACAAATATTTCACCACAAACCAAAACATCTTATCATCACGAACAGAACACCTCTGACCGTCAGCCACAGACAGACATGCTGTAACCAATCCTCCTCTTAAGCACTTTATAATGAGCGCTGCGTTTCTTTACCTACTACATCGGATTCAAAACAACTTGAAACAGCTGCAGCGGAGTAAAACCTATGGCGTAGACGTGTTAATGAGTGGTCTCCACTTTTACTAGGTTGGCTTCTTTTGTAGAGGTCAGAGTTTCTGTCACGCAGCCTGGTTAGACTGGAATCTGGACCTCTAGTGTAAAACGGGCTAATTGACAGAGGGAATGAGCCAGAGAGCATATGGTTTGGTTTTAACAGTGTGGGTGGTGTTTTTCTAAGCCATACTGACAGCCCTTCCACCTTCCGTTTCTTCTAATTTCTCCTAATTAGACCTGACCTTCACCTTAATGACCGCTCACTCAGTCACATGGGGTTAGTCTGGGCTTACAGTGGGTGTGTCTCTTTGTACACATTACAGATGCGTGTAAAGAGATACAGATAAAACATTGGGGAAAAAGATCAAACCACTGATATATTTGCATTCCTACAGTATGTGCAATAGACAAATGGCAGGTGTTACTAATTTAACACACACTGTCTCCGGCTCCTTTTCCTGTTGTTCCATTTGCAGGATAAACACAGCTCTCCACATTATGCATCAGTCCCTCTTAGCTACACTGTTAATAATGGCTCTTACTGGCTACTGCAGACACTCAATGTGGCAATAATGGAGCAAAAACACGGCATAACTTGGCTGTTAGGATTTCTGGTTACTTAGGTGAGGAGAAGACTGCGAGTTGATTCTTCTGGTAAAAAAATAATAAAAGAGAAAAAAAGGGTAAAATACCTACTGTTGCCACGTAACTGCATCTACAGCGGAGCCAGCATTCTTCATGAACCTGAAAGTCAGGAAAAGAGAGTTATTATTTTCATAGTTGTGGTCAATAATATTACATTTTACCCACAAGCTTCACCTCCAAAGACGTGGAGATGGGGGAATATTGCAAGAATATTTGGAGCAGTAGAGGCCTTCAACATGAACTCGTTTACCCCAAATTATTCATTAAGAGGAAGTAAAGATAAATTCACCATAGACATACTTCCCACACAAAAAAGCACTGCACTCACAGATTCATGTTAAAGCAAGAAATACAAAATCAGTCTTGTTGATGTGAGTACAGTTGAGTATATGTACAGGGATAATATGCATTGTAGCTTTAAACCTTTTTAAAAGTAAGTTTTGAATTCAGTCTGAGAACTAATGAAAAGGTCCTATTAGGTCCAAATGAGAAAACATGGCTGCCTGTAGTAGATAGTAGCAGATTTACAGCTGCACAGCCCAGAACTCCTTCCTGTGGCTATTGAGGATGACATGTTCAAAAACACTTCAAGAGGTTAACAAATAGCGTGAGTTGTGTGTGGAGTATATAATTATATTGAAAATTTAAAATCTGGATGACCTCAGTTTGCATTGTGATGGTTGTATGTGTGACATAATAATAAATACTTGATTTTAAAACAGTTATATATTAATCTGCAAAATAGGTGAGTCAAGTCCTAAAAGTTTTGTAAAACTGCAGCACTGGAGCTGTTTGTGCAGCTTCTAGTGTTTGTTCAGTTAGTTTAATACAAACTTTAAACATCCCTTGAGGACACAAAAAATGTTGTGTACCCTGTCTACCTTTTTAATGGACTCGTCCTGTACACAAACACCAACACAGCACGTACACAGTTCCTCCTCCCCTTCCCTCTGTTTTGGCATTTGTGTGTATTTCCTGGTCTACCTGAACCCAGATCGCTCCATATTTGGAGGTAACAGCTTGTCAGACATGCCTAAATGCTCCAAACACCATGTCACAGAAACACAACTTTCACCGCTCTGCCTTGTTTAGTCTGTGCAGCTCTGATATTTGGACTGTTGAGCGGCTCAGCGTCTAATTCATCTTATTTCCTCGGAGCAGCAGAGTGGTCGGGCTGTCAAACATGAGAGCCACCCCCTCGTAACAGTGTCAAACACACAAGAGTCGCCCCGTCGTTAAATGTGACACGCCTGACCTGCGGCTACTCAACTCTTCATCCTCTCACTCCTCCTCCTCTTCTCACCGCTCATCTTCTACATCTTCCTTGTCCTCTCAGAGCACTACTCATTAATCAGTCTGAACGCTACAGTACACAAACACACATTAGAGCGCACAGACACACACCTTTTATTTGTGACTGTCAGTGTGATTAAAAAAACAGCTCCTAATGGTTTCACTGATCTAAGTAGTTCAAGTACAGAGTGGAGGGAGACCCATATCAAATTATTCTGTCTCTGTTGTCTTCCAACTTCCTGTCAGAGTGCATGTAGCTGCAGAGAGGAGCTGGAGACAGATTCAGGCTGAGATACACTCAGACACTAAACAGTTCCTGTGCATGTATCTACACATGTAAAAACACTGTAATTTTAGAAGACATTAAATCCACTTTATGGACTGTATTTCAGTTAAAAGGAATTTTGTTCACTGTTTATTCAACCACTTCGACTTGCCTTATTATCTGTGTAAAAATCTCCTGTGACAGACTAGTGGAGCATTGATTACAGCCTCCTCTCAGCCACCCAGGAGAGAATGTGGATGTTTCATTTTTATGGTTACTGCAGAGGACCACCTCTAAATGCAGAGCCCTGCTTCCTCTGTATTTACTGACCAAATCTGATCAGGCACAATATACATGAGACATTGTCATGTTTGTAAATCTGTCACTTTCTACACGATTAACATCTATATGAGGTATTTAATCTTTCAATTAATTTGTTTGGTGATGACCCGCATTTCAAAACACTATATAAACATTTTCTGAATTGCTTACTATAATTACATGGTAATTGAAATCATATTTATTTCCCAGCTTCTACCGATGGATGCACACAGGAGAAGTTATACTTCTTAACAAATACATTGATTGCATTTGTGTCTGCTTGCTACTACATGTCTTAAACCATACATTAAATACTACTTGTCCATCATGTTACTAGGTTAAATTGAATTCAACTTTTATGTTCTTGACAGTATTAAGATTTTGTTATCCAGGAAAAAGCAAACATCTCTTCATCAGGTCAAGCTTTATTTGGATTGTCCAGCACTGAGAGAGTTGTGTGTATACATCAATGTGTGATTTCCAATCTGTGTTTGTTGTACAGGGCCACTGATGCATCTATTTTAGTCAGGTTTGTTTCCATTTCAACAGATACTGAAGCTCACAAAGGCTTAACTTTTTTGGAAGTGGTGAAAGTGTTTGAGAGATGACGTTATATGTTTGGTTAACAGAGCTGAGAATGCATTTCTTGTCTGAAACCAGTTCCAACAAAGTAAGACTGGCAGTAACACTCAGACCTACGTATGTGTTAAAGTTTACAAACTGTAAAACTTTAATCTACGTTTGAGAAGAAGAGCACAACTATTGGTGAGTCCCATACATGCTCATTAAATGGAGACTGGTGGAGGAGGCAGAGAGAAGATGGGTCAATCATGTATCTTTAAATTTATGTATTATGTATTAATTTCAGGTTTTCTGATTATTAAACTGCAGTTGTCCAGAAGATAGACAGTTAATCTGAAAACATTTGTTCATCTGAGAACAAATACAGCATTAATCACCTCTAAATCACAAACAGAAACTTAATTGAGTTTCATAAAATCTATATGATTGTATTTCTTTCTTTTCAGCAAACTCAAAGGAAACAGGCTGCAGCTGAAGGAGGGCTGTTAGATAAGCGACCAGAGTTAAGGCTGAGCTGGTGGAGCTTATGGGTGAAAAAAGCAGGTGGGACGTTGTGCCGTCACGTTATCAATCAGATGACACTTTATTTAGACTGACACGGTGTTAACTGAAGCTGAGATCCTGAAACCTGCAGAGTGGAAATCCATAAACATTGAACACCACTACAATGAGTGTGTATGTGTGTGCATTAAACAGTAAAGCTCAGTAAAAGTCTCAAACTGCTGCAGCATACTTTCCACTACCTTCCCCCTTTTTTTCCAGCAGGATGGCCTAACAAGGAGTGGAATCCTGGCCAATCATTGTTTTACTTGGTGACTCACCCGTCCAGCAGCAGGATTGCGTTCTTCCGGGGTCGTCCTGCATTGGGGCCGAAGAGGTGAGCTCGGTGGTAGTAGCGCACAGACTGCAGCAGTGTCCGCAGTTTGGTGTAATCCTGAGCCAACTGTGTGCTATTGACCGCACGACCCACCATGCTGCGGTAGGCATTAGGCTCTGGAGAGAGGAGATACAGTACACTGAGTCAGAAAGATAGAGTTTATACAAGCAGCGGTGGGGAGGTGGCAGGGAACACTGTTGTTGTTGTAGTCTGATCTTACTCTCGAAGAGAGTATCCAACAGCCAGTAGAAAAAGGGATAATTGGGCAATTGGCAGTAATACGACAGATGGACTCTGTGTCAGGGGAATGATCCAGGCACACAGGGTGGCCTGAAGAGAGGGAAGGAGGAGGAAAAACTGAACTTCTGTGCACCATGTCTGTTTCACCTCTCCACTGAAGATCATTCTGTATCAGGTTGTGTTTGAGCTGCAAAATAAAACATTCAATATGTCTGCCTAGTGTGTGTACATGCCTGTGCTGTATTCCAGAAAACTATGGGAATATCATTAGCACATTTCATAAGAATAACCTTTAATTCAACCTGTATAAATTCTCGCCATGTCTGCATTGACTGGGCAATTTACTTCAAATGATTCTTTTTGCTATGGTTCAAGTCCTCAGTAAAATTTTACCATGGTCCAATCAATGGATTTGGCATGATCCATTCAGGCTTAGTAAAAAAAAATACAAGTTTCTATTGTGAGTTTTTATCACCTCCACCAAGGAGGTTATGTTTTCACTTGTGTGGGTTCGTCTGTCTGTCAGCAACACTCAGCACTGAGTAGATCATGATTTTTTTAAGGTGCAGGGTGATACAAAAAAACGGGAATCTTTTAACAATTCAATAAAACGGGAATCATTTAACAATCCAATAAAACAAAGAGTGATGGAAGAAAATGATTTTATTCATCGTAACTGAAACCTTAAAAGATGCCATTTAAGAAACAATGATGGAATTTTCATTTTTGTCTCGCAGTGGTGCCACTTGCACATGTTTACCAATACACACAAAATATCAAAAAAATTCCTGTTTTTTTGGGTCACCCTGTATAAACCATCACCCAGAGAACAAATTATACAATTTTGGACAAGATTAGAGGATGGGATCCTTTCCAGAAAAAAATCCAAAAATATCCCTATTGTTATATTTATTCGATGGTTTTAACAAGATAGTGTTGCTACCTTACCACAAGAGTCTAACAGTGTTTAGTGTACAGCCTCAGCACAGCTGGGTCATGCTGTGGCAGAGGTTTGTGCTCTCTTCACGTTTTCAAAATGCAAATGAATTTACAGTAAATAAAACTATGAAGTGATGAGTAGCAGGCAAACACAGGTTCATTAATGGTTGAACAACTGTGTTACTCCACTACTAGACTCACACACATCTAAAGAGTAAAGTCCTTCTTTAAATGTCAAAGTCATATTGAAATTGTTTATTTAATATTTCTGAGTAGTGAGGTTTCCAGTAATTTGACACAAACAGACAAAGTGTCTGTGTAATGTGTGGTGATGACAGTGTTTAAGGGTTCAGGCCAGAGGTGGTTCACAGTTACAGCTGTGGACACACATAAACTTACTTTTACTAGAGATTGCAACCTATTTTATTATTTACAGAGCATATGTGGTATGGTTGAGGTACTGACCGTTGCCCAGCTCCCAGGAGATGTTGTACTTCTTGCCGGCGCCGTACTTCAGGAGGCTCAGGGTGGATGAGGTGTTCCACGAGTTGTCTGGGTTTCTGTGCAGTGCGTTGAGTCCCAGGATCAGATGCAGACCAGCACAGTCGGCAAAGTTGTACAGTTTGTCTAAAGACCTGGCTGGGAAGAACCCACGAAGCAGTTGTAACTTTGATTCTTTTTATACATTTGGAATCATAAGGCCATATGAACATGATGAAAAACATGTGGAGCTACAGATTCTCATTCGCTCTGTGTCTACATCTTTGTTACCAACTGTAAAACCATCTCTGTGGTGGTTTCTGTAACTCAGATATGGATTTGTAACCAGCTCTGGTTCTTTGTCTTAATCAGTGAGAAGATGGGAAACTGCTGCAATAACTTAGCAATAAGTCATGGATACATTGAGATTGTATTACTGTGAACAATATGTAACATTATCTTACTCACTTTATCTTAATAAAGACATACATCAAAACCAATCAGAAAATTCTTTTTTTTCTGATTGGTTGAAATGTTAAGAATAACAGCCTCCATGAAGTCATCGTTGATGGGAGAAATGTGACTTTCAGAGCTGGATATTTTAGTTGTATGAGGTATTTATTTTCAACTATTCCCACGAATAATTAGTTTATGTCACAATATATCTTCCAAAATGTATTTTGACCATGGGTTTTCTATTCCTAATGTGAAAAATATCAGTCATGACTTCACACAGCATAAGAAGATGTTATTTGACCAATCGTTTAAAAGCCAAAGATACTGTGCCACATATGACAAAAAAGCACCATGCCCTCACGTGAGAAGCTGCAACTGAGGAATTGATTTGACACTTTTGGTTGTTAAACAACTAAACCATTAGTGGAAAAAAAAAAAAACAAGCAATAAATAACCTATATGAACTGCCTATACATTGGACAATCAGAATAGTTTGTCCTTTCAAACCAATTCAGCCAAAGATGAAATCATTCCTCAGCAATAATGTCTGTTAAGTCTTGCATGTACTATGTATCTGTATGAACTATGGGCTGCACATGGGAAGTGTTCGGTGATCAGTTGTTGTTCGCCAGGGGCAGAACCTTGTGCTTGTGCATGCGTGTCCATTTGCACACGACAGCAGAGCCTCATCTTCTGCAACCTGCAGTGAGAATCCAGACAGACTGATTTTCCCATCATGGACTCCTGTGGTGATGAGCTCCTCAGAGCACAGGATTGTTCTGTTCTGCAGCTGACTGCTCACTCAAATTTGTGTCTGCTGTCTCCATCAGAACATATTACTCTGTCTGTGTAGTAAGGGCTGGAGCCATCCACAGATGTTTGCATATGGAGAGAATGCCAAAAGTGTTTGTTTATATTTTAATGTGCGACTGCAGGCTGCTCCTACATTAGGTTCTTGTTTTGAAATGTAATCTGTTTGGAGTCATTCCATGAACGTAAATATTACCCTGAACTCCGACCCTTACTTCCTAGGTTCAACAGGAACCAGATGACGACTGTGCTGGTCTGGTTCCTGCTAGATTTTGCCCTCAGCTTGGGATCTGGCACCAGCTGAGTTTGCCAAATGATAGCTTCGTTATTCCTCTGGATGCGTGTCAGACTGTTGAAAGGTGCAAGACTCTTCAATGCACCACTATTTGAAAATGGATACAACTGTCTGGCAAGAGCACATCTGAATACTGAACAGTGCTCATGAAATCCTGCCTGATCTCAAATGTGTTTTTTTTTGTTGTTCAGCATTTACTGTGAACCTTTATGTCCAATAGAGATCTGGTCATGTATAATCCATAGAGCAAACAGAGAGAACAGAAAGACTGCTTGTTGCACCTGGCATTAATCTGCTTTCCAGCAACAGCAGGACAAAGACTGAACCCACCCCAAAAAACCTTTAGCGGTAACAATAGTTTTATTGCACGCAGCAGAGTATGTTTCTCCTGAGTAAACTGTCTGTTCTCCATCTCATTAATAACCACCAATAATGTTATTATCATAACCGCTATTATCATAACCACTATTATCATAACTCCTTCCCTCTGTGGTTAAATTAGAGTGGTGTCTCTTTGCAGCAGCAGAGTTGAGGGCAACAGGACAGAGAAAGTAGCGCCAGATGTGGCTGTCAGGATGAGTGATTCCAGGCCTTTCCTCACCTGAGATCTGAGCAGAAGGCAACCAGCCTTGCTGTGAGACACAGCTAGCACGCATGCACACACATCATAAAAGCATCATGAGATGTATCAAGCTACTAAAAATACAGTTTCTCTGCTGGTAGTTCAGAGAGGAGTGTGTTCGATAAAATGAGTGTCTGTATGCGTCTGGTTTTGGAAAGAGTCTCCACAACCAGATTCAGACAAACACACTGGATTCTCTTGTGTCTCTGCAGTTTTGAAGGTCAAAGTCAAACATAGAGCTGAGAGGCGGCTGGTCTGCACCTTTAATAACATAACGATTTGTTAGTTGACCTTGGCATAACCTTGAGTATTTGTTCATATGGAGTGGATCATTAATTAAATAATTGGACCTGAACTGATTACTTGATTGACAGAAAATTTTCTGGTAACTACTTTGATAGCTTGTTTATTGTTTCATTCATTTTAGATGGAAGAAGAGGGAGAAAAACTAAGCAGATGAAAATGGCCCTTTAGGTTGTGCAGCTCAGAAAAAGTAAACTGAATTAAACAAGTGGCTTTGGAGACAGACCATAGGTAGATAAATTGGTAATGAAAATAATCATCAGTCCCAGCCCTATAGTGCATTTTTTTAATGGTGTGTTTATTACCGTATTTTCTGCACTATAATGCACATTGGATTATAAGGCGCGCCTTCAATAAGGCGCACCTTCAATAAATGGCCTATTTTAAAACTGTTTTCATATATAAGGCACACCGCATTATAAGGCGCATAGAATAGAAACTACTGTAGTGGCTGGGGTTGTGTTATCATCCATCTAGATAGAGCTGCGCTAAAGTCAGTCAGTCAAACTTTATTAATAGAAAACAAACCAACGTTCTGGCAACTCTGTTCACTCCCAAAACAAGCTAGTGCATTCACAATACGGTACCGTACGTTCTCGGGAGCTCTTACCGGTATTTGCGCCGCCTTTGTTGAAAATAATGTAATTTCCAACTCCATTTGTCACAGTTCAAAGCTACATGCACAGCTGTTTTATTTTTTTCTCCGAGGTAACATCAGTGAGCAGTACAACAGGTAGTGTAACTTTTTATCATGTAGTTAGTGCAATTATTAGGGCCCGAGCCCTAAGGGCAAGGGCCCTATTGTAATTGTAGTGTTTCTTTCTTTAGGGCCCGAGCCCAAGAGGCAAGGGCCCTATTGTAATTGTAGCGTTTCTTTCTTTTTCTTTCTTTCTTGGTACGTCACTTTCAGACTTTATTTCACACCCCAAACATGCTCAAAAACTCACCAAATTTGGCAGGGACATCAGGACTGGTGAAAAATTTGATAAAATGGAAAAACCAAACCCCCCACTGCAAAAATGGGCTCTGTAGCGCCACCTAGGCTCACAATGGCGCCCGCTGCGGCCCACAGGAACGTCGTAGAGACACGGGACCAAAGCCGAATTGAAGTACTCATCAAGACCTAAAAATCACGCGCCGGTACCCCTAGGCTAAAATCAACAGGAAGTCCACAGTTTGCACGCCAATCTTAAATCGAACGCCAAAATTTCACTTTCTTTAAAAACTATCTCCTCCCAGACCGTACATGGTAGCACCTTGAAAACTTAACAGATGACAGAGGAGACAGTTTTTAAAGAAAGAAA
>OOFC01001125.1:0-14852 GCA_900323345.1 Pseudochromis fuscus
CGGAGAGGAAAAAGGGAAATGAAGAATGACAAATGAAGAGAAGGAGGGAGATGGCGTACAAAGAGAAGCTGTAACAATAATGATGAGAGAAAGCGTGACAGAGAGATGGAGGGAGAGAAACATATGCAGTACCAGCTCTTGCACTGATAGGAAAATGCTCATACTCAGCTTCCTGATAAGGGACAATGGTCAGGTCTGTTCAAGGCAGATTGCTTCTAATACTCTGGCTTTGACTGGAATTTGCAAAGACTTTGCTGCAGCTCAGAACCTAATCATTTAATTGAGCACTTGATTCTCTTTCCTAATTCATTAAGAGGGCAGAAATGATTTTGTAATTAATTCGCGTCACGTCGAGTATGCCAGGTGGGAGTCTATCTGTCTGTCTGTCTGTGAGGTGCGACGGTGCTGACTGTGACTTTGGAGGTGACTCCATCAGTTCAAATGGATTGGAGATCACTGGGAGGCAACTTTTAAGCTACTAACAACAGTCAGCTACTATTTATTCAACTAAACACAACTGCTGCAATATACATAGCAAAGTCATGTTATTTCTGTTATTGAAATCATTCAAATACATAATTCAAAAGTTTAAAATCTGACTCTGACACCAGTCTCTCTAAGACATAAAAAGGATGAATTAACATCAGGGACTTATAAATATCTAACCAATTTGCCTTGTTTGGGTTGAACAGAAGCATAAAAAAGCTTCAGCTAATTTCTCAGTAATTATCACGTGTTAGTAGGTAGGACACGAGACATATAAAATGGACTGCACTGGATATGTTTGTTTTTTCTCCTTTTTCCAATAATTATACTTATGGAGACAAAAAAATGCTGCTTTTCCTCATTTTCTGAGCTGTTTCCACCAAGAAGGGTTAGTGTAATGTATGCAATAACATGAATATAATATATATTTCAACTTATGGATTTCTACAGTGATAAAGTAACTTTATCAGAAAGATCAAAGGTAAATCTGAGGCAGTAAGTCTGAAGACAAAAGTAGACAACAACTCTTCTAACCTTTAAGAAATTAACAAAAACTAATAGAACTTTAAAAAGATTTTAGATGATCAAGACAGAGTAAAAAATACTCAGGGATGTATGTCAGTGTTCAGTCCATCAGAAAATAAAAAGGCGCAACACCAAAAAGGAACTTATTTTGTTACAAAAAAGAAAAAGAAAATGACAAAGTTCACAGCTTAGAAACACAGAGCTGCTAAAAATCATCTGTAATATGACATCTGAGTAACAGGCTTCACTTGCCAACATTCTGTCTATCACAGTAGCCAGTTGTACTAACCTAGTTTCCTTCCACCGTCCACTGATGTATTCTGATCTCACCGAGCTGCTGAACTACAGAGAGAGTTTGGCTGAGATAAGTCTTGTTTTTTCCTCGCAGCCTGAGGCGTCACAATTGGAGCTGAGAAACGCGTCTCAGTACAGACGTTATTGATTATTTCACTTTTTGGAAAACACTGTCAAAGTCATACAAGTTATGCATGTGCCAGAGTCTATTGCTAAAACAATGTAACAAAGAAAGTCAAAGGCTCAGTTGTAGCTAACAGTGCTGCCAGCTGGCCGGCCGGTAACTCAGCCCGTAGCAGCAGCAGCAGCAGCAGCAGCAGCAGCAGCTTCCACAGCAGCACAAGCCAGAATCTTTGAGACAGAGCTGCCTGGAGCCAGTCGCATGAGTTGACTAGTATTTGTGCTGCAGTTGCCACCAGTGCCAACTGATACCAAGGCAATAAGCTGCTGTGAGATTTACCACAGCCTGGTAAAAACCTTTGCTGGATTCTGTGCAACTGAGAGCTTTAAGTCTGTTGAACTGTAAGCTGAAAGAACTACAGCCGAGAGAAACAGGAAGGCAGCACTACCAAACAGTTTGCCTGGTTTCTTAACTACAGCGGGTACAGGGACAGTGCCAGTTTAACTCCAACTCATGCACAATACCAGTCCTAGATCTGCCTGCATGTTACCACTGGTATAAGTTATTGTATAATGTTATATTGGGTTTTTCCATGTCAGATGCTGCGTGGCTTACACACATAATGGATATTGGGATTTCTGACACAGTGGAAGAAATTTTTTTATCTTCACCAGGGAGGTTACGCTTCTGTCCACGCTGTAATGTGTATTTGTTTGTCTGTGCATCTGCCTGTTATCATCATTACAGAAAAATTAGCGAACAGATCTCAATAACTTTTTATTGTTCACCAAAGAACAAATAGTAACGTTTTGCAGAAAGCCAGAGGATGAGATCCTGTCTGAAAAAAATCCTGAAAAATCCATATCTGTTATAATGATGCTTTAACAAGATGGTGTGCATATTTCACCACAAGAGGGCAACAGTGTTCAGTCATCAGTCCAGCTGGAGTATGCCTTAGTGGAGGTTTGCACTCTCTCAGTGCTTTTTAGCTTCTCTGTTTTTCCTGTGAATATCAAAGTCACTCAAGCGTTTTTCAGGTTTAAAAAATAAAACTACTACCAGCTAATCAAACTAATTAGATGCAAAATGTTGCTTTATATAAGAAATGACTGGATTTAGTATTCCATAGCCACTAAATTATAAGACTCATTGGGGATTGTTAAAAACTAAGAAAAATAATTTAGATGATTTAAAAAAGAATGATCAATATCAAAGTGAGATTTTTTGGTCAATAATATTGGTTGAGCTTCCAAAACAGTGGAGCCAACATTTCCCATATTGTCATTCATTAGCATCTTTCATTACAGCCCTCTGCCTCCAAAAGGGGGCTGTGCAGAGATAAGTCAGTACTCCTTGAGATAAGTAAACCCATCTTCATGTGTAAAATTGGCAAAGCGCCAATTTTAGAAGTGCGATAACTTTTCTCTTTTCAAATGTAATTTTACATTTCCTGTCCTTGCAGTCCCAATATCTAGAAAGAGGCAGAAGGCTAGGTCAGTCTATTAGCATCAATGACTTGTTAAGATGGATTTCTTTTCAGTGTTGAAAGCCTACATTATAAAGATCAACAACTACTTAGCCGCAGCTGCTACTGCAGGCTGTGATGTCAAAAAATGTGTAATGAATGCATCTGCTTCTACCGACCTGCGAGGCCTTGTCGGTATGAAACTGAGCCTGGGCGCCCGCCTCCTCCAGCTCCTTCTGTAGTCTCCTGCACTTTGCCCTCCACTGGCGCACTGCCTCCTGGGCCCTGGTCTTCAATTCATCTCTGCTCCTCGTGCTCTCCTGGAGTAATGCCTCCATCTCTCTCCTCTCTGCCTGCCCTCGGCTCTGTAAGGATGATTGAATTTATGAATAAAGTGTATATTCAGCCATGTTTTTTTTATTCGTGGGGTCTCATTCAATAGAATGTCCTACAAGTCTAGCTCTGAAGTATCTCATTACTGCAACACTTTTTTCCATTATAATTATATACACTTGTGGCCCAGAATGAGAAACTAAACATGCTATGTTCCCTCATTTAAATTTCTAATATAAAAACTACTTCATGATTAGATGCCTTGATTTAAATTACCTGTCCGCTTATACATTTGTCAGACGAAATAATCAAGATCAACAAACCTGAATGTCCCGCAGCTGCTCCAGCATTCGTAGCTGTTGTTGCTCCCGCCCCGCCAGGTCTGACGATAGTTCCTTGGTTATAGAGAACAGAAAGGTCAAGATGTTTGTTTGGGTGAGGACTATGGCTAATGCGAGAAAAAAAAAAGACAGAAAGGGAGACAGAAGTGTGAAATAATGGGTTTGTGTGACAAGGAAAAAGAAAAAAGGGCAGGCATAGCTGGCACAGAAGGGGACAAAAAGGCAAGGACAGAAAGGTCACAAAAGGTTGGAGCTGTTTACATTGTGTCTACATTTGTCTGAGTGGTACACCCAAGGGAGAGTTGCTTTGGATTAACTCAGTATCCTCAAGAAAATCCCAATCACTTTGAAGTCTGATTGAAGTCTAAAGTAAGGGCAAGTAAGGTTACCCTGTTGCCGTTTAGGTATTTATGCTGTCAGTTAGCAGTAATTAGTCATACACTAATTAGTCATAGACCTATTAGACTGTGTATAAATTCAGTTGCAGAAAAATTGAATATTCCACCCTATTCTCCTCATTATACGTCGTTTACCACAAAAATGAAACATTTCCAACATCTATTTTGATCTAGGTATAAAAACCATACGAGACGCCCCAGGTGATACATGCAAACACCCACTTCATCTCCTAACACCTACTCTGAGATAGGGAAAGTGTGGGTGTTTAAACACATTTTCAGTGAAAGAAACATCAGAGATTAGAGGAATGTGCCAATGCTTAAAGTGCAGCTATTTCCACTAACATTTTATTGATACCAAACCAGAGCCTTGGTCTGCATTTTTTTTCCCCGGGACTTTTTTATTTTTTCATGTCTTGTTACAGTGATGGAAGTGACACATCGCACCAGTCTGAGAAGGATAAATGACTGCTGGTTGACTTCTGATCTCCTATTCTAACTGTCACTTCATCTGACGATTTTAAGAGGATCAAGTGGCATGGAGTTGGCAGAGGATAGGACCATGGATGAGAGGGCCCCCGACAAAATGAAATAACCCTGAAGACGCCAGCATGGGCAAAGTCAAAAGCATGCTTGTGTTGTGCTCATTTCCACTCGAGCTGAGAGATCCTCAATGTTTCCATTCATTCTTTAGAGTTACCAAATGAATGACTGAGGAAAGAGACACGATGCCTTCTCTAAACCACTGCCATTATAAACTGATGTTGTTCTATATAAATTTCTCTTCATACCCACCTTCACCTGTAAGCTGAGTTGGACCCTCTCCTTCTCCTTACGGTCCAGAGCCCTCCTCAACTCTTCAACCTCCCCGAGGACTGAGGCCTTGCACAACTGAACTCGCAGCTCTGCCACTTCTTTTTCCAGGTCTGAACGATCTATGCACATGTACACACACACACTCAGACACATGATCAAATTATCAAAATTCATTACTGCAGGTGGAGATGAGAAATTTAGCACATATACTGACAGGAAACTAGAGAACAAGTAGAATAAATAAATTTAGGTGAGCCAAATATTTACAGGGATTCTGCAGGATTCAACAAGTCAAATTTAAGATTTTTTTAAGACTTTTTTAAGACCATAGTGAATACAATTTAAGACCCATTTCACATCAATACTGGCAAAAAGGTACAAAAGACATTAAGGAAAATCGGAGGTACAAATTACATGCAACTAACTAACCCATGGGATTCCAGCGCCTTAATGCTCAATGTTCCAAGCTTCAAAGATTTCTTCAAGAAGATGCAGTGTGCTTCATGTCTCCATCCACCAGCTTCACCCGTGCATTAAATTGTTCATTCTGGAGCTACAAAGCGTTGAACTTGCACTTACCCATCTTGTACAAGTAATTCGGCTTTGCTGTGGGCTTTTCTTAAAACCCTTAAAAAAACAACCATATCGCCAGAGAAACAGGCTAAATTGCATAAATAAATTTACCGTAATTCCTCACCCATTTAGCCCCAGCAGCATGATTCCAGCTGATTCTGAAAGCCAACAAGTGGAGCGTTTTGTATATATTACCGACATTACGGTATTTTACAGAAACTCCCCTTGTCGGCTTTCAGAATCAGCTGGAATCACGTTGCTAACAATAATGGCTGAGGAATTACGGTAATTTGATTGACATGTCAATTTCTGTCACCAGCTAAATGCTTGGGGTAAAAGGGTTACGTTTTCTCCACTGTAACCATACACCGTAGGCTGTAACACATCATAGCGCATGCACAGCACACTCGCTTGATGAACTGTGACCGGGCTGCACAGGTACTTGGGTTCTGTTTTGTAGTTATGTTATAGCGTCCTCAAAAATCAAAACATTTAAAAGCAACACTGAAGTTTATCCATTTGTTTTAAATAAAAGTAACATTGATGCAGTTTTAAGACCTTTCAAAATCATATTCAAGACATTTTTTGAGATTTTAGGTGAAATTCAGACATTTTAAGACTTTTGAAGACCCCGCAGAAACCCTGATTTGAACTGAGTTTAATTGTACATTTTCTTTGGAGCCCAACTGTTTACTCTTTTCTTTTTACCTGCTATTTTGTAGGGTCGTATGCATGGTTCACTGTCAATCATTGAACTTGGTCACTTGGACAGACCAAGAGTTGAGAGACATGAACACAAAATAAATGTGATGACGTGTGAAAGACGGGAATGATGCAGGATTCTCTGTATATGAGTAATAATCTTTTTAAATTCATATTTAACCTGAGCAAAATTCCTGTTCTATGTTGAACTACTACAGAACTTGAGAAACTCCTCAAAGAATCCATCATTTTCCAGCTCTCACTGCCTTTTAAGGCACTTTGATGCCCTAAAATCAATACCATTACAAAAAACAGTGAGGCACAGAAAGGTTAGATTTTCAATATTTTCCTCTAATATACGCTCAATTTTCTCTCCTTTTTACGGTCGTATCTCTGACATTCTTTTTCTCTTCTGTTTTTTTGTGCTGTAGTCCAAATCAATTCTCTGTCCTCTCACAAACACTCGAGTTGTCCTCTCACTGTCTTTATTCTTGCTGGTCCTGCATCAGGCCCCTGCTTTTCTATTGCTCAGCCTTCACCCATTTCTATCAGACTCTTAAAGGTATATCGATCCAGCACTTGGCACTGTATGTGCACCGGAGATTTCCGTCAAGAAGGAATTAATACATAAAAATAACAAGACATAATACCTGTGACTTAAACTGTTACAGTATTGATAATCTTTTAACCTGCATTTTAATCCACTGTTTTCTGCTAACACTTCTTTTCCTCCCCTTGACAATTCAATACCTGGCCCGTGTAGTCCACCGCGTCCCCCCTCCCTGTCAGTGTGGTTGCCATGTGGCTGAGCACTGGGTTGCGAAGTTTCCAGTCGTGCCCTCTGAAGCCCTTCCTTCTCCTTCCTCGTCCTCAGCAGCTCGCCGCGCATGTCATCCACCTGGGGAACGTCAGCGGTGCGAGCACACAGAGAGAAAGACATCTGACTGGCTGACAACACTGGCTTCTTTAAAAGTCTCATCACAGCTTCCTGTTTTGTCTCACGAGGTTTGCTTCTACACCTGCATATGCAGTCAGGTGGCGAACACACACACACAAACAAACCTGTTGAACAAGGGACTCCCTGCTATCCTCCGACTGATCTAGTAATCTTCTGGCTCTCTCTAGCTCCTGCTCCATCTGAGGAGAGCGTAACAATAACACTGTCAGGACAATGCATAATGAACAGGTGTTATGAAATTTGATGTAGAAGCCTGGCGCGATGTTTATGACACAATGAGCTTTCATGCAGTGTATTATTATGTATGCAGCAACTACGACCTGCAGGAAATGTAATTTTTGAAAGTACGTATTGTTAAAAAAAAAACTTTAGGGCAAACAGTTTTTCATTTATAATGAAATTTCTCTTCATTATAAATGAAAGGTTTTTACTTTTTTAATACAAAAACCACTTCATCACTAAACTCATTACCTTGGACTTCTCCCTCTCTGCTTTCAACAGCCGGGTTGTCACAGCCTCTTCTCTCTCATGGGTTTGAACTTGGCGTCTCCCTAAAGTCTAGAGAACACAAACAAAAATCACATACTATTCCATATTATTGTAAGAATCCAACATGATTGGTGCTATTGCATCACAGCATCTCCCCCCGACTCATCTCATTTTCTTGGAACAAGATACTGGCATCATGGTGGATTTGTAGAAGAGCTTAGATCCCACTCAATCCCACTCATTCTGAGCAGGCTGTGGTGATGAATTACCGGCTGCTAGCAATAACATCTACCCAAGTGACTCATCATCTATTTGATTCACATCACAGCGGGCCCATCGGTGGGGAATAAATGTGCCCTCTGCTCTCCCTCCTCTCCTGCTCTTTAGTAGTAAAAGAGATTATTTTCCTCTTCATTTCCTCATACTTGTTTATTTACCCTTAATTTTTGGACAAATGCATTATTTCCCATCGCCCCGGGCCCTGCTGGTGTCCCATTAGGGCACTACGGAGGAGAGGGATGCAAATGAATTGGTAGCTTCCGTCATTACACAGCGTGTTGAAAACTCTTGCTCACTAAAGGTTATGAGTCTGCTTACAGCTACACAGTGCCCCTCGGTGGTTTCCTAATAAAATGCAGCAAGCATGACAGATAAAAACCGGCTCGTGCCAAGATACAGATTAACCAGCAAAAAATACCCCAAGAAATAAATGGCTTCGTTATTTAAAACATTGTGCTCATCCTGTATAATACGGAGGATTGGTAAGGCTAAATGGAAGGTAGGAACATAAGAGAGCAATAATACAAGATAATTTGCACCTAGCTGTGAGTCTACATCACCAAAGTGCACCTAATGATAGAGCTCTCTCAGCTATTAATGCTTTTAGACAATCCATGTCTAAAAAAAGACACATGATTGGCATGAAATATAGAAAAGCAGCAATTGCTTGCTTAGCAACCATTTGCACTGTATCAAAGTAATTGCCTAGGTGGGCTTTATAGCCTCATAAAGCAGAGGAAGAGGGCTAGGTGAAACAATGGGAGCACTGCTTTAACAAACGAGAAGTAACAGCGCTGCCTTAGAGAAAAGACAATGACCCAGCATCTTAGAAGAAATTCAAAAATGTTGCCTTGTTCAGAGACTGTATTCATGATTATTTGATGGACAAGACACATCAAGTTGTTTTAGTTTGGCATATTTTCAGATTTTGCTTTTGTCCTTTTAATCAAGGTGAAGAAGCACTCAGCAGAGATCAAGACATGTTTTAGTCGTAATTCTGTGAGGCTGTTATTTCTTTTCTGCACCAGTGATACCAGCCAGAACGGTTGGGAAAGACTGACCAACCTGCATTTAGTGCTGCTGCAAGTCTTACATTATGTGGAGCAAAGTGCTTTTATCAGAAAAATGTCCCCGTGTGCAGAAAAGTATGACTAAATTGTAAAAGTGACTGCATAATACAAGTAAGACTTTTCTTTCTGAGCATCTTAGATTTGTAATTTGTAAGACTTCAAACTTATCTGAGAGTTGATGTGGATGAAGAACAGTGGCAACATGCCAGTCAGCATCTTTCAAATGTATTGCCTATATGTGATGTCTAATGTTGATTATCTTTTTATTCTTGTTGTCTGTATACATGCATCATTCATCCTCAGTACCTGAATAATTATCTCCGTCAGGCAGGCTATGCTTTCACCTGTCTGTCTGTTAGCAACATTGCAGAAAAAATACTGGAGAGATCTTGATCATTTTGACAAACAGGGTTTTGCCCAAGGAACAAATGATTAAAGTTTCATGGTGAATGTTTTAACAGGATAGTGTTGATATTTCACTGCAGAAGAGCAACCATAGACTGTATCCAAGAGATGGACGCAGTCACCATGATAATACTCGGTGGTTTACAAGCTTGCATTTTGAAGTCAGGAGTTTGGCATTTGAATGTTGCCATGGTGGTTTGTTGGAGCCAGAAGTGACCATATTTGGATATAAATGGAGGAGTGATGAGGCAAGTCTGGTCCTTGCGAGGACAGTGTTCAATTTGTATGAGTTTCCAGTTCACCGGTGAATGATCCTCCAAACCACCTGTCGGTCACTGGAGACCAGACCTGTCAATCAAACTAACCACACCCCCACATCGTCCTCTTTTAGAAGCTAATATCTACTTAATGATGAAATGATTTTCAGATGGACCAACAGATCAGTGATTAGAAGAGCTGACTTTAGCTAATGACATCAGGATGACTTGAGGAAAAAATTTGGAAGTTGGAGCCAGCATCTAGTGGCCATCAGTGGTACTGCATTTTTATTTTATTTTATTTTTCATTTTATTGTATTTTTTTTGCATTTTTGCATTGGCTTTACTTTTGAGACCCGGTGACTATGACCTTCTTTTATATACAGTATATGAAGCTAACAGTGCTATCTGTACCTGTCAGTACAGCTGGGTTATGCCTGAGCGGATGTTTGTGCTCTCTGAGTACTTTCTAGTTGTGAGTTTAGGTGTTTGACTTGTTGTCTCTAAACAATAAATGAGTGAAGTTCAGAATAGTTACATTCCACACAACCTTGTCCAAATCTATCCATTGACTTAATGTGAGATCATGTTGTATGTGAGAGAATATGAGTGTGTCAAAGAGGAGGTGCAGGATGGAAGGATCACAGAAGATGAGTGGGAGGGGAGGGGTGTCACCTCCTGTTGCTCGTCAGACATGATCCCCCTCTGCTCCGTCCTTCTCTCTCTTTCCACCCTCCTTTGCTCCGTCTGCATCTCCCTCTCCAGCTCCTGCAGGCGCCGCTCCACACGATTCGACACCTGCAGACAGTGAGAATAAGGACGCCCCAGGTCACGCAAACATCACCACCGTGCAAGAATGGCATCAGGATATGATAAATGAGACAACAGGAAATTAAAAGTGTGGGGGACAAAAATATATTTGATAACTGACTGGGAGTACTGCATTCACGAAGCAGCAACTTCCTGTCTAATCAGGAAGCATCACATCCCCCTGTAAAAGACAGTTAATACCTTTATCTTGTTACGTCTACAGACAGGACGAGATAAAAAAATATTAAATATGTTGGCTGTCATTTGAAGCAGCATATTTGTCACAGCACTGATGATGCAGCGAGGAGACATGTGCCTGGAAATTATAGTGAATTAATTCTGAAGTAAGGGTCCTACAAAGTTGCATTTAAAAAAGAAAACATTTGTCCAAAGCTGTTCAGGGAACAAAAATATCTGCATAATCCTTGCTTTTCATCCATCAATATTTGTGTTGTGATGTCCTTAAATTCAGGATACCTCCGCTTTTCTTCTCACATTCACAAAACTTGAACCACACATGAGGTATGGGCAATAAAATACACAGCCACAACTCACTGAATCTTGTCTCTGAGAAGCTGTCATGTGCTCTGTGAGGCTCTCCATCGCCCGCCTGGTGTCAATATCAGACCTACAAAAAAATAAATAATAAAAAGTAAAAGACAATTCCAGCAGAGTGAAAATATTTACACAGCAGAGATCTCTGTCATTTTGAAAAATCCAATTCCAGGACAAGACGGATCAAAATGTGAATGCATAATTTGACGCCACTAAAAATAATTACGCAGCTTTAGACATTGAAAAAATGGCGGTGGATCAATTTGCACTGGTCAGTAGCAGCAGGGAGGAGAGATTTTTAATAACTTGAAAATGTCAAATTCTAATCCGTGTTGACAGAAAGCTGCTGTCTTTTGACTTTGCAGTGCCATCGTTTTCCATTTCCTGTGACACTTTTATCACTTTTTCATCAAGGAGATTTCAAAGACATGAAAGCCCTGCTTTCATTTGCAAAGCTCAAGCAAAAAACTTCATGTACAGTGGATATGAAAAGTAAAAGATCAATATTCTACACTGGTCTGCATAAAGCCACAGAAAGTTGGTGAAATCTGTTCAAAGAAGTAAAGAAGAGCTGGTATAAAAGTCCCCTTGCACTTAGTGTGAACCACTTACCAGCATTTTCCAATCTCATTAAGCTATTTGATGTTTCACCTTAAACTGTAAGATGTGTCTCCTAAAGCTGATTAATCTGGATAAAAAGAGCCTGTTACTCAGGTTTCAACATAGTCAAACAAAACTGTGTATGAGAATAAATATATTTACACCATGCGAGAGATCACAGATAAAGGTCCAAGCTGTTCAAATCTGGCAAAAGAGAGACTAGCAATGAAACTGGTACAATCTTGGTTGTGCTAATGGCTGCATGATGCTTCTTGATTCCAACAAAATATTAGAACAGGTTCTATTTTGGTCTAGAACTTAGTTGTCTAGTTGCATAAAGACTACGATTGGTAAATTAATTTGTGAATAAGCCAATTCTGTGTTGTTGTATAACACATAAGTTTCCTGTTTATACCTGTTTCTTCTTAAGATCTCTCTGTCCAGGTCGTCAGACAGGCGCTGCTGGTCACAACGCAGATCCCGCATGGATTGATGCCAAGTATGAACCTACGTGAGAGAACCACAAATCCACACACACACTGAACACATAAGACACAAGTAAAGCAGAGGAGCACAGCTCGTCATCTTTTCATTCACAGAGATTGCAACCATTATGTAAAGTACACTATAGGCATCTGTAAAGAAAACACTAAAATGAATAGCATCTAACTTGACTGAAATCTTATCAAGCTCATTTTTCTATATCAATTTTTTTGTCCTACTCATGCTGCTGACTCAGTATGCCCTCTTGTGGCAGCTTTCTGAAACTACATAATGAAACAAGTGACACTGATTGGTAGTTTGTCTATATTCCTTACATCCTCTCCTTTGGGGCTGGAATCCTTAAAGCGAACACCGGCAGACTGAGACCTCCTCCTCCTTCCTGAAGTGCCTGTATAGTCCCTTAGTGGAGAAGTAGGGTAGAAACGCTGGCCTTCTGAAATCCCAAATGCACAATTGTTTTGTTTTTTTTTATTACTTAGAAAGAACAATAATGAAGCTGAAATCAGAGCCCACAAACTCACTCACAGTCTACAAGGTTTGAAGGTGTTCTTCCTGTGTTAGCTGTTTTCCTTGTTACTTCTGTTTTCAGCTTTATATTTTATCTCTTTGCAAATGATTGACAATGAAGGACACAATTGACAGCAAAGTCCTTTATATCTGGTATTTTCTATACCTGACTCTGAGCAAGGTTCCAGGTCACTGGTATGCAGGGTTGAGGCTGAGGCGCTCCGAACCCCATTGGCTCTGCTCAGCCTTTGTGTCTGCAGCTGACTGATAGACTCCTCTAGGTTCTCCCTAAGCTGAAAAAAAATACATATAATGAAAAATCCAAGTAAAACAGAAATTATTTTAATAGTTGTAGGAGAAGCACACACAGAACAGATATCCTAAATAAATTCATATCACCGCAGAGAAGAATAGGAGAGGGTGAAACTGAAGGAGCTTTAAAGAAATGTGAAAATAGAGGAGAATAAATGATGAGGACTGAATAAACAATGAGATAAGTGACTGTAATATAAGCTATAAAGCATTACTCTGCACCCAGATTGGTTTGTTATTGTCTTTGAAATGCACTACTTGTGCACTGAAGATGTGGATTTATGAAACAATTGGCCTCACAATCTCCCTTCAACTCATTCTCCACTGCTGCTGCAGTAACTACTGGAGAAGATGGGAACATATTTATTTATTCATTTATTCGAAAATTAAGCACAAGCATATGTGAAATCTAAAGACGAGTGTCAAACCTTCTGCATGTTTAAGGTGTGAAAATAATATAATCAAATTAAAATCAGCACAACAGGTGTCTTACCAGTGCCATGGCTTCAGCCTGATCATCTGTATGGTCCCTGTACTGACCCAGCATCTTGTCTACTTTGGTCAAGTTCCTACTGGTGTCCTGCCAGATAGAGTTTAAGTTTACAAGTCCTGAAATCTATTTATGAATCAACACAAGCAACATAGTTTATAGTGAACTTAATGTTGTTTTGCAAGTTTTTAACAATGGTAGCTGATGGACAGTACAAGGTCAGGACATATCATCTGGGGGTGTGCTACGACTATACAACACAGAGTCATGTTCAGTACTTGCAGGTGGATGCAATCAGAGCAGATCTCTCTCATAATGCACAGCACAGTACCTGTAAGGTGTTTGCAAGTGTGCTGATTTTCTCAGAGATGTCAGCGGCTCGGCCATCGCCTCCACTCCCACTCGCCCTGGCTCTGTCCCGGCTAGGTCTGCGGTGGGCTTCACGCCCCCGAGACTTGTGTCCCCGCGGTCTGTCGTAAGAATCCGACCCGCTGGATGTGTCCATATTTCAAGACAATACAGATCGGCGTGATGGGAGACGTTAAACGCTGACCACGCAAATATAACGATTAGTGGCCAGCACTGGCTTCGCGATCGGACAACGCTAACTGTCAACTGTAACGTTAATCAGATTAACGAACAAAGTGGGATGGTCGTTAACTTTTCTTACAATGGGTAATTTCGTCATAGCAAACAGACATGGAAGCTTTGTCATCATTAATTGAAAAGCCCGTCGACACACAAAAAGCTATCTGGCCAGCACACACATAATTTCAAACTGTTCACCCAGTAAATCACAGTCCTGGTCATTGTTGTGGGTGATGCTCCTCCTGGTTAGCAACAAGTGGTAACTACTGTGAACGTTAGCTAGCTAGCTAAGCCAAACGTTAGTCACTTCATTTAAGCTCGTGAAAACACTGTTAAAAACTAGGCAACGGAAACAGAAGAAACACTCGCTAACGTTAAAAATACGTTACACAGGAGACGCTGCTTGTTTCGCTTTGCGAGTGATAACTATCAGAAGAACAACGCTCAGCTTCCCCGAGCTATGGCAACTTGAACTAGCCGCGTCTGAGCAGGAAAACAACAGACCGCAGTAAAAACCCCGAGGGACGCCGGGAAATGTAGGCCGCTCACCATGGAGCAGTGTGGGAATTTATTATATGTGAACTACATTGTCCAAAGTAATGCTTTTTGCGCCAGTGCTGCCGCTCTACAGTTAGAAAAGAAAAGAAAAGAAAAGAAAAGAAAAGAAAAGAAAAGAAAAGAAAAAAAATATAGCAGTGAGTTGTAATAATAATGATAATAATAATAATAATAATAATAATAATAATAATAATAATAATAATAATAAGAAAATATAGTACAATTAATATTCATTTTTCAAAAAAAAGTGCATTTGTTTTCTGACATTATCCAAAGGTATGCTGCTACGCCAACAGTCGGTTTTCAGTTAGGAAAGCAAAAGAGAAGTAAACTAATTTATTTTCCAAAAACAGAAAACAAAAACCCACTAAACGTTGAATCGACTCACCGAAGTATACAGGAAAAATACCTTTTTA
>OOFC01001125.1:14872-24889 GCA_900323345.1 Pseudochromis fuscus
TACGTCTGTGAAAACATAGGCTATTAAAATGAACTGTTTGTCAAGATTGGGTATAGCTGTTTTTTATAGTTAAAAACAACAACAACAACAATATATTGAATATGCAAAATGACGTAATAGTTCAAAAATGGGAACGGGTGGTTTAGCCTGTGTAAAGTATACCAACTCTACAGTAGGCTACTTGTTTTTACTGAAAAGAACAACTAAGCACACCATCCAAGAAAGGTGGGGAAAAAGACTATTCTACAGTCTTAACACAAGAGTGCCTCAGAAGTCCACCCTCCCCTCCAGTTTGAAGACCACCTCCAAACCCACCACGAGCCGCAGCTGTCCGTCCTACAGCATCCCCACCTTCACAGCCTCACACAAACTCCTGGGGGCCCTGCACAGCAAACTGAGCATTCAGCACCTGAGTGCAGCTCCACTGTCTCTACCCGAGGATTATATAAAAAAAATCTCAGGCTATTATAGACTACTTTAGTCGAACTGATAGAAATATTTGTTGTTGTGGACATCAGGGAGACTGATCACCGCTGACAGCCGGCAGCTCTCCAGCATGCAGGTGATAACGTGCGCCTTGTTTACGCTCGTCAGCCTCCCTATCAGCAGCAGCAGCAGCAGCAGCGCGTCGGAGGCTGAGCCCTGCCCCGGAGTCTGCGAGTGCTCAGAGTGGAGGATTCACACAATCTCCTGCTTTGACATTGATATTCTCCCCAGGTTTCCAGCAAACACCGAGACACTGTAAGTAGGCGTACAAAACGCATCTGTAAAAGTGATTCTGCTGTTTTTTTCTTTCATGTATTTTCTCTTTTTTTTAATGCAAAGTGCTCTCAACCCCGAGGAACAGAAATCATTATAATAATACGTATTCCTCCAAAGTGCTCCCGCGGGGATTGTGAGGCTCTCTGTGTTGCTGAGTACTTATTCCATTTTAAGGTATCATTTTTGCCCATTATAGTATTACTAAGAAGTCACGTTTCAAAGTTTTCAGTGTGACTTGTACTTTTGATTTGGTGTAAAATGTATCTTAAAATGTCTTAAAGATAACCAAAGTTTTTTCATGGAGAATAACTTACAACTTTTTAGGTTAATATTTGAATAATCCGAATGCAATAAATAATAATTCATTCATGAAAGAAAAAAGTTACCTCAACCACAGTTAAAATTATTTAAATATCAATAAAGCACTACTGTAACAGAATGGTTGAAAAATATCAACTAAACTTTCTTAACTATAGAGATCATTTTTTCATTAATTTATTTCCATTTCTATATATTTTTATTTGATTTTATATTTGTTCTTTACTTTAAAATAGCTACGCTGCATCTGGGTTATTGGTAAGTCATCTTTACTTAAAATAAGACTTCATACTTCTATTGCAACTTCATCTAATATGAATAAAGATGACGTAAAACTTCTTATGTGAGACACTGAAACTGGAAGTGGAGGACAGACATGGAGATGAAGAGAGAGAAGAAAGTCAGAAACCTGTAGTACACCTGCAATAAAAGGTAATTAAACATTTTAGGTTCATGTGTACAAAGTGCCCATACGTCAGAAATATATGTAAAATGTGAGCAAGAGTTTACCAGCTATGTATTTAGTAACAGAAATCAAACCTATTTCCAAGCCTGTTTCCTTCACATAGATGTGCTCAGGTCTACATATGCAGTCACACCATAAGGTTTCTCTGCTTGTGTGCCAACAAATTAACAGCCAAACTGCTATTGACGCTAGACATCCTACTGTGAAAAATCACAGTACACCCACTCCGCTTTCCTTTCCTAAAACACTATTTCCAGTAACAGCAAAGCACAGAGTATAATAATATTACTGCCAGCTAGGGACGCAACTAATCATTATTGTCATTATCAATTTTCTCTTTTAAATGCTTGTCTGGTCTCTGAAACGAAAGAAAACCATTGCCTGTAACATTTTCACAAAGCCCAAGGTGGCACCTTCAAATTGCATTACTTTGTCTGACAAACAACCCAGAATCCCAGCTTATTCAATTTTACATGATATACAAAGGAGATACAATCAGAAAAAAGATTCCCAGTCTTGTACTGACTAAATACTTTTTAAATGCAAGAAAAGGAATCAAAACTCTGAGAATCCAATTGGAGTGGAGCAACGGCTATTTTGTTTTCGACTGGTGAACAGGTGAACGGGGGATCTTTGTATGATGTGTTGTCTCGTTATCAGTGAGCCCAAAGAATCTGCCCAAAGATTCCTGGGAGCCAGTGTGATGTAATGTGTCAGGGTCAACCTCTGAAAAATGTAGCAGGGCTTTTACGCCTCCAAAATTGCTTAAGTGCGGGGTGAAAATTATGCAATAGAGAGCGACCGGTTTGCCCCGGCCTTGAGTGATGGAAACACATGCCCTTCAGATGGACTCCACAGCAGATGTGGAAACATAGAACTGGAAGCATTAGAAAGGGTATTTCCATTGAAATCAGCATTTGTGAATGGTAAATCCGACTGCACTGTCATATTATATAAACTGAACAATTTGGTGTTGTTGTCATGGAAGTTGGTAAATTTCTGAGTACTACCACTGTGCCATACCATATTATACTATAATATTTCAGCTGCTATGAATGGAAGTTTTGTGGTTTTGTCACAAAGGAAAAGTCAAATGAGAGTTGAGTCTTTGGTCTCAGAGGTCCAGTAAAATTGTGACGCCACTGGTTAATGCACTCTCTGTGTTGACTTTAAATATACTGAAAGGTTGTCATATCCCTTTGAATCATAAACATGTCAAAATGTAAATTTTTCCAGTACTTTAGTTTAGGACCAAATACCTGCAAAACTAATGCCATTCCCTCCACTTCTGCTGTACTTTGAGTTTAATGCTAATTAGCAAAACATGCTCAACTAAACGACTGAATACGGTAAACATTACCCTACTACATACATTAGTTTTGCCATTGTGACTATTTTAGCATGCTAACGTTTGCATTTAGCTGAAAGCGCAATAGTGCTAAAGTTCAGTTTGAGTGAGTTGTTAGCATGACTCAGGTTTTAGTAATGGGAAGACATACAGGATGCAGAACTTTAATAAACTACAATGAAAATTTAATGGAGGGTTCACAAATGAGCTCTCAAGCCAAGAGAAATGTTGTCATAATCCTCATTCCTGCCATGCTGTTTTTTTGGAGCATCCTTCCATCCTTGAATCCCAAACATTACATTGCATCGCCTCCGACAGCACCCATCACATAAAATTATCTCCTGATCGCTGCTTCAATTCACACGTCCACGTGGCCCGACGTCCCCTACGATTTCCTGACATTCCTGCCCAAAGTTTACCCAGCACCATCCAGAGGGATAAAGAAAACACGAAAGCATGCCGCCTAACACCATCCACCTTCCTGATAAAAATATCTGCCAAATAAGGCTGAAATAGACTGTGTGCTGAGAGGGATGTTCTAGCAAATGAGGCATCATGAAGTTTGGTTATGTTGTCGAGGAATGAATAACCCCCACTGGTCCTGGTCAGGCCAATGGGGTCCAGCCCTGTACTCCAGCCAGGCACAGCTGCAAGTTCATTTGGCCTTTTGAATCATGTCTTGTTACTTCAGCTAAATATGTTTTGGCCTTTTTGTCTATAAAAACTTTCATTACAGAGCTACAGGAATTGATCCAATGTAAAATACTGTGGGGGTTTTTTTAATACCAAGAATAAACTTAAACAATATTTTGGGTGATAATATTCCAGATCCACCAGAGCACAGATAGCAGCTAGTTAGCTTAGCACAAAGACTTGAAGCAGTGGGGCACAGTCCAGCACTTTTACCACTTCAAAAAAAAAAAATACAATATTAAGCTTTAATTATTGAGCTTTTCTCCCTGTTTGCAAACTTTTTGTTTTGGAGCCTTAACTAATTTCTAACTCTGTGCCAGGAGACCAATATTACTCAAACTGTTACTTTTAAAGCTTTCTCAATGATTTGTCGAGATATGAGCTATCAAATGACTCACAGTAACTCTGAAAATACCATCATTCAGGGTGAAGGCACTAATTCTGCTATTAACATAAGAGTTTAGTTATAAACCTTTTTATTTTCTGCTGGAAAAATGTGTAAAATCTCCTTTTACAAAACAAAAACGTGAATGCAAAGCAGACGTCTGTGCGTGTCTCTGTGTGAGTGTGCATATGTGGACACTTAGAGTTTGGAGTCCTCTGTGTGTGTGTGTGTGTGTGTGTGGAGGTTACTCCATGTGTCACTGGGAGTCAGAGAGGTGGAAAGGAAAGCACAGACACGCTCAAAAGCCTGCGTAGCGTGACACCCGCCTGCGTCTGGACGATGCATTCAAATACAATATTTACCTTTTACAGCACATTTCTCAAACACCCAGAGAGTTCCATTTGAGAATAATTAAGAGGAAAAAAGACTTCAAGGGGAAAGGAGGGAAAAACACAGCAGTTCCAGTCCTTCAAAAACCTCAGAAATTTTGGATTGGAGTTTAAACATGTGATAACTCGTGATATTCGTTGTTCCTCGACCTCTAATAAAACAGAGTGAAATCCTCTATGCTGTTTCCTGAATGGTAACAGATGAGCACTGGGATCAATGTAAAAAAAAAAAAGAAGAAGTTGGATGTTGAACATGATGAGCTGGAGCTGAGATTAATGGAAATACTGACAATTTCCCAGTTAATAATTTGTACCGATGGATCATGTAATGGAAATTGTTACCATTACATTCTGTGTTAATTTCTTCACGTGTTTATGAGAAAACAAAGAGGAATAATTTTATTCATACATTTCTCCATATCCATTACAAGACATGATCAAACAGAGGAATAAAGAGGGTGAAGTACATGAAGTGCACATCCAAGCCTTCTGACTGAATATATACTAAGGATGTTTTAATACTTTGTAAGTGAGAGGAGTTTACATTGAACCTCTTTGAAGGAGGTGCAGGTTGAAATCTGTAGCAGGACGTGTGTAACTGACCCTCTCCACCAGTCACCGCAGAGCATTACACATCAAAAAGAGACAGAGCTCATAGTAAACACTGCGATGTTGTGGATCCAACATTGACACTACTGTGAATTATGTGGCCTCTCCCCACTTCAAACTCAATTCCCAATGTGTTTGTTCTCTAGGGTTTCTCTCCAAAATGACAAATTGAGGTAGTCATTTTCTTCTTAAGCCTACGAGATGGGCTCATTGGTCGTCTTCCCGCACTTCTGAGGTAAAATGTACGCTGGTTATTTGGGTTTGAGCGAGGCGGCGAAGCAGCGAGGTTCTGACTGGGGTGTTGGGTGTCAGGGCCTGCTCTGTGTCCCTCTGTTTGTTTGAGTTTGTCAAAGCGTGTGCAGAGCGCCGCGCTCCCGTGTCGACTGACTGACTAACCCCCCATGTGAGCGTGATTCAGACTCACGGGCCAGATCTCAGCCTCTGAATTAGTCTATTGTTCCCCCTGATGAACCAAAGGTGCGTGAAGATGGTGTTTTTGGCTGAGTCATTTCTACCTGTTTCCAAATGGACACACGCACTGTTGTTGGTTTAGACAGGATGTGGTGGAGCAAACTCTGAATGTGCATCCTATGAGCCTACAATGCAACATGACATCAACACATGTGGCTGCCATCCTCATCTCTTTCCTCCATTACTGTGTTGTGATTCCTCACTCCACCACAATAAAAGCACAGGAAAGAAATAACACATTTTCACCAGGGAGGCAGAAGTAAAAGTGGTCACGATGAACCGCTTTTGGGAGATACGCTTATTTGACAGGCTAGCTTTTTCCCTTTTCGCTAAGCTAAGCTAACCATGTACTGACGTCTCACTGATACTTGAGAGCAAAACTTCCCAAACTATTTCTGTTTTTAAAGTATTTTTTAAACAGTTGTGATTTTCACGATCTTAGATAACTTCTTCCTCTTTCACTCAAAATATCGTTCCAAGCTAAAATGCTAAAATATAACGTCTGAATGATTCCTTTACAATAATGTAGTTTCATAGTGTAGCTGTAACATTGGGTTCTGATTTATCCTGGACTATGTGGGGGTCTGTTTCTCCATGTGACTGAACCAGGATTTCCCAAAGCGCTAAACACTGCACTTATTTCCTGAAACACTGTCGTAAACAGACCCAGACGTTATTTCGATTTGGTTGCCGGCTCAGATCCGAGTCTTTGTTTTCTCCTGTATTCCTGGAAGAGCACACAGTTTCACCATTTTCTTCAAAGAAAGCTTTCATCTTACTCTGACACTTATTGATGAGATCCCTTTTTCTCCTGTTGTACCTGCAGACATTGTTTCCTTCTATGTTCATTTTACATATAGAAATAATTTGAGATTTTGTGAAGTTTCTGGACTTTGAGAAGAGCGATGAGAAGCTGGGATCCATCTTATATCTGTACATTATGATGGTTAGCTTGGTGTTAACACTGGAAACAGGAGGGGAAAGTGAAGCTGACTGGATAATAATGCATTACATCGCCTCTAACTTATGCTAAGCAACGATAAGCTAACCATCTGCTGGCTCTGGCCATAGAGCCACCATGTTGAAACAACTCTTTGACATTTTTATTTCAATGTCAAACTATTCCTTTAAAAATATCAAGAACACTCTGTTAATTATTTTAAAAAAAAAATCATGTCCAACAGTTAGTAAAAGTGTTTGTTTTTTTAGCACTAAAATGTCCGTTTTTATGTTTGTTTGTTTTTTGCCAGATGGCTGTTTGACACCCGTCTACCCACTGTGCCAACAGATGCCTTTGCCAACATGGTCAACATCTCGAGGATGTGAGTGCTGTTCTGTGTAGTGTGATTATTCTACTCAGTGCTCACACACATTTTCATGAACTTCTCGTCAAACACAAGCTCTTTAAAGTTACTTTCATTCACCTGCTGGCTTTTAAACACTTTGCCTTCAAGTGCCAAAGTGCCTCCCTCCCCACCTCCCTTTTCCCTTTTGTCTCCCACCCAAGCAGATGATATGCTCTCTGTTTAGTATCACCGCCGGCTCCTAATCACAGCTGGAAGAGCTAATGCGTTCCTTCAATAGGAATGTTGGTCCTTCGACCACAGCGGGGCTTGGACATGGGCTAGGTATTCCAGCAGAGCTTTTTGGGTGTGTGGTGATTTTAGTCTCCCAGTAGAGGTGGAGTCTCTGTGTCGAGGTAAAATATACACTTGAGCCTTGATCCTGAAGCTGCTGAGTCCGACATCTGTGTCCAAGTCATGCATAAAAAGGGAGACGGACGTGGATGAGGAGTTTTCTGTAAGCCTCAAACAACCACAAGTGCACGTAGCCAGAGTTTCCATTGACTCTTTGTTTGCTGTCCAACTGCAATGATCGACTACATGACAGGAAACCAATGAAACGTCAGTCAGGTTCTCTAACACACTGACATCGAGTCATAACACCTGTGAGTAACCAGAATATACAGTATGTTGCACATTTGTTTTCTAACAACTAAGTCATTTTTAAGATCGATCTGGTGCTAAGTTCAGTTTATTTTAAGAACGTATTTGTTACCAAGTAATAACAAATGGGAGCAGAGTGACTGATGACTCGGTAATGTATATGTGTGGTGCATACCTGTAAAATTACCCATGACTTTGGAGGCTTTAAACAAGGTGGATTGATAAATTCAGGAAAGAGTTGCAGGCTTTAGGATCATTTTTAGACCCACACACTCATTTATGAAAACACGTCTTGTATTTCAGGCTCACGCTGACACAGGGCCTTCATTCTTTAAAGTCACGTGCTACAGGAAAAGTTGTTATTTTTATATTACAAAGACGATTTGTCTGATAGATTGAGTTTGAGCTTTGTTTATCTCTTTTTAGATATATGTATGTGGACGTGCTGCTGCAGAGGCTGGAGAGGCACTCCTTCTACGGCCTGAGGAAAATCACCCACATGTGAGTAACTAAAGGAAAAAGGGCAGACTCTTTATTGATCTTCATTGATTAAGCTGTTCCATTTGCTCTCTGGAGAGGGGGAAAAAAATGCTTAATTTTGAACCTTGCCGACAGCAAATGAAACCGAGGAAGAAACACATTAGGAGCTTATTTCTCTGTTTCACAGCACTCACTGCTTCTCATCAGGGTGGTACCGAGCAGTGTATTGCCAATTCATGAGGTTGAAAAAAATAACCCTGTTGCAGGATTACTAAATGCAGATTAGATAAGAAACAATTCAATTTGATGAAATAACTCATTATCTGGATGTATTTGATGCATTATTACTGAGTTCGGTCTAATAAGCATGTCAGAGCAGAGAGGCTGAGCAGCAGTCGGTGTTTGGCTTCTTCACTCCTCTGCTTCATGCTCCAGCTCTTGTTGAAGCAGCTCAGGGGAGGAAAGTCGAGCATGGTGCACTCTATTCTCAATTATGAGATAGAGATTTATGGCTGAGTCTCCTGGTGGACCACACACTTTCCTGCAGAACACCTCCCAGCACTTCATATATTACTGCGAGACTTCCTGCCCATGTGAATGATTTGTTCCAAGTCCCAGCCTCCTGTAGCACAGCAGTTTGTGTGCATGCAATTTGTTTCCACGCGTTCAAATGCAGGCTTCTGTTCTGTAGCCATTTGAGACAGTAACTATGATTAACAGTTGAAGGAATTAATTTGACGTGGCTTGATGCATCATTTGGCTGTCATTTCTATCCTAATTACCCTCGTCTTTCCTTATTAGCTGCCGAATTCCAGATATCAAAATACAGACAGAAGCAATAATTCAAACTGCTAGCTGAGGGCTGTATCTGTGTTCTGGGGGTGTATTTTGGATCTCCGGGGCCTATTTGCCACTGATTGGTGCGGTGTAGTGCCATACATCAGATAATGGCATCTCTCTCAGGTTTCCTTCAGGGTCAGACACAAATTAATGCTCTGCTTCCTGTTGGCTGCTTGAGGCCGACAGCAGCTGTGGATCAAGGACTGCAGTTGGAGCTGAGTATTCAGAGGGGGCTGGGTGAAGTTTGAACTGTGCCACCAGCAAATGAAACAACCCATTTTAAGAATTCTTACGTTTTTAGGGAAGTAAAAAGTCCACTTCTTGTCTGTGCTTAAGTGGATTTAAATCTAAGTTTTAATCCTTTACTCACGAATGATGCTTTGCATGTTGTATGAAGATGCTCTGGTATCCACTGGATAAATTTGTGGCACATCAGTCACAACTGCACTGTTTTTGATCATCAATAGGAAATAAAGCTCAATAGTTTTTGGATTAATTACAGGTAAAATCACTGCATCTAATGTAAAGTAGTAAGTAAACCCATTTTGAATTATTACTCAACTGCAATTCCCATTATCTCTGTCTTTTAGTGCATTTTAGTTCTTTGTTTTGGTTTTCATTTTAGCATTTTGGATCAAACTTGCTGCTCTCATCAACCTGAGCTCTTATATACAAGCATAGCATCTAGCATTTAGCAGCTTTTTTCAGCAGTTGGTGGAGACCAAAGCAGATCCAAAAGCTCAAATCTCCTCTTTTGCAGGAGTGACTAACTGTAAACGAATGTTCACATTGCTCACCGATCAACCAGGCCCAACACGCTTTGAAAGAATACTTTACAAAGACGTGAGGGCCTGGAGCTGCACTGCTGTCTCTCATTTCGAGGGCGGGCTTAGCAAGCTGAGAGGGAACCAATCACAGAAGTCGAATGTGACGCACAAAGTGTGAGACGCTACACCGGATATGACGTTAGCGTATTCTGTCAAATGGTGTAGCGCGTGTAGCCGCACCACGAAAACAAACGAATGGAGCTATGGCAAACGGAGGAGAGAGGACTAACATTAACGACAGCTGTCGATTTAGAGATTCTATATTTTCCAGTTTTTGCAAAACCGAAGCTAGAGCAGGAGTAAACACTCGTACGGCAGCCATGTCCGACATTTTCAATGTTTTGATTTGGGAGAAACGCTTGTTCCGGCTTCTCAGTATGACGCGTCAACAACAGGGGCATGTAATTGGTCCGTCCCAAAGTTTGCTCATGAAGGGATTTGCTGTGTCTCCAGTGTCAGACCCTTCTGCATTTGAACAGAATG
>OOFC01001128.1:3929-18109 GCA_900323345.1 Pseudochromis fuscus
CTCATAAATATAGAAGATAGCTTAACAAACACACACACACACACACACACACACACACACACACAAAGCACTGCAGGAGTCCCATCATCTTCGGCACACCCAGGAGTGAGTGGGTGAGTTTGACCCCGGAGCCACGTTTGATGTGGACCCACCGGAGGGCTGATGGGTCACTGGAAAAGCCCTCTCTGCATTGTCTGCTATCAGGAATGCAGAAAAGAGTGGGTGGCATGGGCCAGGCAGCGAGATAACAGACAGGGTTTTAAGTGATGATAAGTTAAGTTGTTTGGAATAAAATGTGTAATGTGCTTCCTGACATTTTCCAGCGAGTTCAGCTCCCGTGTGTGCAGTCGGAGATTAGGCGTCAATAGCTTTTTCTATCTAATAATGACTGTATCGCCAACTCAGAGAGAAATAAAGGAGCTGTGTCAGTCTGTCCATGACTGTCTGTACGTGTCTGATGTATCGATCAAAGGAGGAAACCAGATCATGAGGTGAATGTCTGATCCCTGTCAGACACTCATATTAGTAACCTCTGTCTGGCTGGAAACCTTTATTGTAAACATGGGTTAAGAGAAGTCTATATCTGTGAAAGGCTGCCAGCATTCAGATTATTTCAGCTGGATATTTGTAAAATAATCCAGTATTTTACTATTTTAAAAAATAATTGAAACAATTATAAAAGGATGAACATGAACTTTTTCTTTTTCTTAAACCATTAGGGATTTTGTTAACTCTTTTATCTTGTATAACCGCTGCTATACAGCGTCTACCTGGTTGTATTGGTTCTTATGTAGCCAGAAAATTACCACTTTTTTCCTGAGGGAGCCAAGATGTGCTGAAAGTTGATTCGAACTTTTCAAATAAAACAATAAAGACTACATCTGAGACATGAGTGTGTGTCATTCCTTCCTTAAATTCCCGCTTGCCACACCAACGTATCTTCATCTGTACGTCAGTAACGTTTGCCGCCTGATGATGCTGTGTCACCAAAAACAAGCTGTGACTGTTTGTATATTACAGACCATAAAAAGGGAGAACACAGTCAGTGAAGTGTCATACCAAAAAAGAGTAAAGAAAAGCCTCCTCTGTTTAACTCCTCTACCTGTATGCTCAGGTTTATGTCCATAAAAGGCAGTTCCTGGAGGAAGTGGGCGGGGTTAGAAGGCAGTGTGCACACGTTGTGACAGCCAGCCGGTGTGTGAAGCAACAGGACGGGAGATAAGAGAAAGGAGGGCTTTATGAGATGTGGGTGAACACCTGAAACCGTGCCTCCAGGCAGTCACCTTGTTGCCTATGGCAACCAGAGTAACCACAATAATGACTCCGTGTTGCAAGTTCTCCGCTTGCGTGTGCGTCCCTGTGTGTCATACAGGCCTCCCTGTCTCCACCAGGTGGTGTGCCTACCTGTCTCACTGACCTCACTGATGTTGCTTCAGCCTAAGTCTCCTTTATTACCATTAATCAGACGGAAATGATCGAGGCTTACATGACTCATCTGAATTGTAACCAATCAGTAGACTAACATTATTGTTGCATGAGCTACAACAGCTACATTACGGTGGACTGAAAAAGAGCACTCGAAGGAGATGTTTTCATTTATAGTGGAAATCATTAGTCTAGACTAGTCTAGTCTCTGTAGTGTCCCAGGACCCCTCATGTCTAGGGAGGAAATTGTTACTTATGGTATGAGTCTCTAAAGCTGCTATACACACACACACACACACGCGTGCACGAATGCATACACATTCGCATTATCCAGTGTTGAGGATGAGGTAGCCAAAACATGATGTCATGGCCTGATCACTTTACCCGTCCCTCTCCTGGATGGCAGATCAATGAGGAATGGAAGGAATGAGCAGAGAAGGACTGAGTGCATGTGTGTGTGTAAGTGGCTGGTGAGAACAAGAGAGACATGAGTTACTGGCAGGGCCGAGCTGGTCGCTGCCTCCGTCCTGAATCACTCAGAGCTGATGACATGTCTAAATTCTTATTGATACCATGCCATGTCAACTATTCGCTCCTTGAAGCTCTGCATATCAAGATGGGCAGCACACGGGAGCTGCAGTCAACCGAGGGGAGCTCTGATGAGTATTAGCATGAGGGAATCTCCTGGGAATAGGCCTTTGGTTTTGTTCAGTGTGCAGGTTCATAATGGGCTGGAGTGCGTGGGTCACTGGATTCCTTAAGTGTGATGTAAAAGCAATGAGTCAACCAAGGGTGGCCCTGGCCTCCCAGCCTGAGGGCAATAGATATTTAATAACACAAATATTAGGCATTAGAGCGGAGGCTAATAACAGTGACACATCAGTCTCCCACATTTGCAGAGGAAAAAATAATATTTATGTTTCCCTCCTCTCACTTAAGAAGCTCTTCAACTGGCTTCATGTGTCATCATGTGTGGAATCTCACTCAGAGAGAGGACCGGCAATGTAAGGCTCACACAGACCATTAATCCTGCAACACAACAATACACCTTAGAAATATTTTACCCAGAACTCGGTAAATATTTGACTAACTACAATTTAACTGAGAAAAAGGGGCAGAAACACAATAAAATCCTGCGTGAAAACAATAAAATACAAGGTTCAAACAATAAAATTTTGCATAGAGAAAGGGGGAAAGAAAAGGTTAACTCAATAAAATGCTGGGTCAGAACTATAAGATATTACGTAAACCAACAAATTACTGGCTAAAAACCATAAACTACTAGATATGGGTAAAACTAATAAAATGCTGTGTAAAAACTACAAGATATTGGGTGAAAAATACAAAATACTGGGTAAAAACGGCCTGTTTTGAAGGGTTGAATTAACCCATGTCTGTGTTAAAACAGTCCAGTATTTTTTAGTGTGTAATCTATGCATTGTTAGCACAGGTCAACACCAAGGTGTAGGTAGGACACAGAGAGGTGAACGTCACTCTTGTACTTCGCACAGTTCATCAGGTTTAATAATCATTGATTAAATGGGTCACAGTTAAAGTCCCAGCAGTAGTTGATGAATCCTCGTCTGCGTAATGCTTCAGCTCCTAATATAAACAGGGGAAACACAGCAAGCACAAGCACATATTGCCAGGAACTGATTTATAATTATGATCCCATACAGGAATAATGTCTGAGCCTCTCTGGAGACGTTTGGAAAGAATGATCTCATTACTGAGATAATGTGATGTAATAATCAGATAATAATAATAAAGGGTACAAAGTTACTACTGCCAGCAAAGCAGTGGAGCGATGGCCTCAAATATGATCCAATCCATCTGAACTTTCTCTTCATTTTTCCCTTTAAATAAACAATTTGACAAGCACCACACAATAATTAAAACTGGTATTTTATTGTGAACAACACCATCAAACCACAGCAAAAGATACATAACCCAGCAATGATTTTATTTTTTTATGAATGAATAAGTTTTTCATTTTGTAACAATCTAGATTAGATCTTGCTAGAATCAGTCTTTTGTGGGAATTATGTAAATATATGATTATAAATACATATCATTTACCTTAAACCTGAGAGTCTGCCTCATGTTAACACCCTTCACATAAATCTTACACACACACGGTTTCCTACACTCCAATTTAGAGTTACTACTCCACACAAATTGCAGGGATGATCTCTTTAGATTGGGTCTGAGAGCAGGTTTGATCCTGGTGGTCACGGTAACCATGACACCGACAAGACAAGACAAGCAGGATAAGTGGCAAACAAACAATACGTGCAGGAAACTGAGCTTAATCGTTTTGTTGACTGGATAGTTTGTCATGCAGGTATTTACCCCCAGATTGTTTGTGGTAAGTATCAAACAGGGGTTATGTGTGATTTTCCAAGTGTTGTTTTTTCTGATTCTAAAACAGGTTCATGTTTTTAATTTTCTTCAGAAAGCAGGGTACACATTAGTGGATTGTTTGGGAAAAAAAACATATTGTTGTTAATTTTTTTAATCTCACGAAACATCACGAAACATCTTATTTTACCCATACAAGGCAGAACAAGAAACATCTTGTATGAGAGTATGAAGTCAGCTTTGTTTCAGGTTGTTATTGTGTTGATGGGTGGAGGTACAGTGTGATAACAGATAAATGAACTGTCTGTCACTCGGCTTAGCATTTTTTTGATATGACAGAGAGAGGACACGTACTGCCAGCCAAGGAAAATAAACAAGATCAGAGGTCAAAAAGGTATGTTTTGGAAAATGCTGTGTGGGTTGGGTTGCACTAAGTATAGAACAAATTACAGAACGATGGCTCATAAGAAACAATAGCCTCTTTTCAAAGAAGATATTTTGATGTCTAACAACAAAGTACAGGTACAAACATAGACTGTATGGAGGAAGCAACCAGGGCTCAAAAATGAGGCCAATGCGTAAGTGCAAAAAAAAAAAAAAAAAAAAAAAAGTGCAATACCACTGATGGCCACTAGATGCTGGCTTCAAAAAACTGATTTGTTCTAATTGATTCTCATACACAATGGACAGTGTCCTCGGGTTCAAGGGTCAGACCCAGTTCTTTGTTTGTTTGTTTCTGTTTTGTTTTTTATATATTTTTGTGATTCTTTTCATGTATGTAAATTTCTTTCTTCTCTTTTTGATGGACGCCAGGAAGAGTAGCTGCACATATGCGGCAGCTAATGGTCCTCCTCACTCCTCCCTTCATCTCTAAATATGGTCATGTCTGGCAAGTGAGCCAATGAAAAATGTTCCAGTAGACCAACGTGATGGTCAGATCTGTGGTGAATAACTCCTCACTGACTTCTTATGACAATTAATGAATCTATAAAATACGCAAACAGTGTTGAGTTGAGTTGAGTTGAGTTGGGAGAAATATACAAGAAAAAAAAATCATTTCACAAAGAACCCACTGCAAAAGAAATGATCAGAAAACATGCACACTGGAAAAGGAGTGAAGACCAGTACAACCCATCAATTCATCAGGTTTTGGCTCTTAATCAAATTAAATAACAACTGAATTACATGGCTCTGCAAAACAGTGTGCAATTAGAAAAGTTTAATAAAACATCTTTGTCAATTTTCATGCACAGACTGAATTAATACATAAGCAACTTTCACGTGTCTGACCTCATGAGTGACAATTCAGACCATAAGTCAAACCAGCAGCGGAAAGGGAAAAACTGAAGACATGCTCTGGTGAGTGTAGTCAGCAGGGTGGACGCAGGCGGAGAAGGCTTTCTATTGTTGTGGAGAGAATAGAAACTCTCATAGAGTCAGATTCCATCCTGCCAGCGCGGTCACGGTGGCAGCGCTCTGATAAGCTTCTTCTGAACCAATCTCAAAGACTCTGTTGTCCCGTTTTAGGATCACAATGATTTCCCCCTTTCTGAATACCTCTGCGGTCTGTTTTCCAGACAACAGCTTACAGACGTGATGGTGGCACCGTGCCTGTGAATGTGCTGTTTGATCTGATAAAAGCATCCGCGCTGACATCTCACCTGTGGGACCTGCTATTGTTCTGCTGTCAAAGTACCGCCTGCATCAAACAGGTGTGGTTATTCATCCACATTTAGTCCGACGCACCTGAATGAAACTTTGAGCGCGGCGCTAACATCACAGCCTCCCGATTTGCGTCACTTACTGCGGTCGCCGCTGGCTGCCCGTCTCCGTTTCTCCACCCACAGCATCCATTCCACAGTATCAGTGCGTTCGAACACAGAATCAGAGTTTGGATGGAAACCATGGCAATGACTTGTTACCACAGCAGTGACTCGCCACCACAGTCACCACAGCGCTGGGCAAAGCTTCTGTAGACTCCTGCACAACCACAGTGTTTTCCTCCACTGCTCTTTCAAAAATGTTTCACTCTGTGGTTTCTGAGCTTTTTTTTTTTTTTTCTTATTCTGCAAAGTTTAAACCATGGTCTTTGCTGTATTACAAAATGGCTTTCTTACTTACTCCTTTTCTCTGTGAGATTTATGCTACAGCCAGTCTAAACAACAGTTGAGAATTGAATCTGGAAGTATTTATTTTGGATATATATTTAGCGTATGACCACCGGCCTGGAACATGCCAGCCATGCTAACTAGCTGGGGCAGGGCTATATTTATAGAGGGATGGGCATCCATCATACCGGTGCAGAAGCACAAACAGCCAGAGAGCGAGGAAGGGAAAGTGTGGCCCATCAGTCACCACAGTCCAATCTCAGGGTTTGCCTATTTAAAACACCTCACAATTTGACCACAACAGTGCTGCAGGTCACGCTGTACTATAACAGACCCACAGCACAGGATCCTTACACAATGCCTCTTTGCAGGCACATAACTGGGCTTGTGCTCATCATGCATGTTCTTAGCATGCAGCAGTGTGACGGTGTTACTGACAGGGCACCGGCGTCATCTGTGAAATCATATGTGTCTTAAACTAAGATGAGATAAGATAAGATAAGATAAGATAAGATAATTGCTTTTCACATACAACAAAATTGCATCAGACAACAGCCAGATACAATGTAGCAGCATATGTTGGTACTTTGTAAGAAAATACATACAATCAATAAAAAGGTTTTTAGTTTTACATACTTTACTGTATGTACTGTACTGTACTTCTACATGTAATAAAATCAGAGAGTTTTCTTTTGGGCAGGTTAACATTTTAGAGTGTTGTGGTTTTATAGTTGTGTATTTTCTGTGTTGAATATGTTTTATGGAAAGAAATATGGTCACATGTAAAACCATTTTGCAAAGAGAAATGTATGAGACATATGATCAACTGTACTCCTCTTTTTATTGTGAAAATGCAGAGGACATTCATGCAGGTGCAACACTGGAGCTGTATCTTCACAAATACAGGGATGTGGGTTTATGCACAGCTATTGTTTTAATCCTCTGAAAAATTAGGCTTGTTATTAATCTTATGAATTGCATTTTATTTGATTATATATTTGATCATGGTAGCGTACAGTATACACATGTTTGGGTTATGGATGTCCCTCAGAAGTTCATTGCTGCAAGAGAAACTTTGAAAGTTGCCTACAAACAGATCCACTGCACATGCAGCATCAGAAAGCCCAGAGTGGACAGTGTCCAGTCTGTCCAGTGACAGAAAGACAGAAGGAGCAGGAGGGGCAGAAAAGCTGCTGGTGACACCTGGGCTTTCTGCCCTGGCACACTGCACCTGAATGACATCACTGAAAAGCAGACAGACGAAATAACATATCAGCTGTCAAACACAAACAGGATAGACTGTCTGCTACTGCAAATAGATGACCAGACAGATAGACGGGCACACAGCCTGCAATGATAGTGTTGAAGCAGACAGACAGACAGACAGACGGACAAGGTCAGAGAGGAGCTGACAGACAGGCATGCTGTGTTACTGCTTAAGACAGAACGCTGCTGAGAAAGGATTTCTTATATTATGTGTTGATCCCAAAGCATGGGCGCAACTATGTGGATATTTTCCATGAATGCCAAATATGTCCTGCACATAAAAGGGGTTTTGCACACATGCACTGCATAGTTTTGTATCGACCGTTTGTCTTAATATTCTCTTAATTTTAGATACATTTAGATACATTTTGTTCAGGAATTTATGCATAATCAATGAAAATATTATTCATCATTTCACAGTATATGACTTAGAAACATGTGCAGGTTTCCTTGTCCTGTGCTTTTATTTTGTCAAAAAAGCGAGAGAAAAGCTCCTCATCTAAATTCATTTCTGCAAGCTGTCCAGTACAACCACAGCCTTCTCCTGCTGACCGCTGATCTGCCCCAGTGGAGCGGTGGGAGCTTAAGTACCCTGTTTACCACAGTAAACATTGTTGAGGTAGATGACAGTGGTTGTCATCCATCCCAAACAGATTTGCAGCCTCTCTCGGGATTTAAAACGTATGACACCCCAGTCACAAGTTTGTTTCGCATCCAGCTCAGAGTTTGCATCCAACTTCTGTTCTGAGCCTGCAGGCTGCCCTATGTGTGGACGTGTGCTTACTCAGGCGGCAGGTCGTATAGGTTGCACCAATTGCCCTGCAGCGGGATGGCATCTTCAGTATGGGGGCCAAGTCGTTAGCACGTTTGAGTGGAGAAGAAACCCACCATGTAGGGATATTTGTTTGTGAGCTCAGAAATACTGAAACCCAAGAAGCCTCTCAAATCCCCCCAACTGACTGCCTTTGGGGTATTAATAACACACAGCCATATACACCCTTGTACCCACCTACTGATTAACAATAACTGCAAGTTTTTAATCCGACGACTGCTGGAAAAAAAAGCAGAGGTGCATGAAGAATCCTTGGATTGTGAAAGTCGACGTAGGATCTTTTCACCTTGTCGTTGTTGCGTGTAGAGATCCACAAAAAAAAACCAAGTTGAAGACAGAGCACGGGGTTCATGCTAATGTTGGGGTCAAGTCTAGGCTGTGATAAGGGTATGTGCATGTGTGTATGTGTCCAGTTTAATGACATCATGTTAACTTGTAAATTAACACCCACGGCTACCCGCTGTCCCCTGACCGTGTGGATGCACGAGCCTCCTGGATGGTGAGGTCATGGTGATCTGTAGATCCTTGTCATAGAGAGGAAAGGGGGGCGTCGGCAGCTAAATCCAGAGTCAGGGTCGGGGGAATGCTGGCTATGCAAACCCAGTGTACTGTATACTATGTTTGGTTCCCCCACCTTCACCTCTTTACTCTGCACACTGGCTTACAATACCTGCATGCATTGTTCTTCAGCTGGTGGTTGCTAAACTGCACTGCATGTTGTGTATTTTTTTAGATGCACCGGAGAAAAAAATAAAAACGAGATTGTCATGTCAGTGAACAGTAAGTCACAGCTGCTCCGCGTTTTACGACCTCTGGGCTATGAACAGGGACGGCAGATACAGTGGCTCAGATGCAATAAATCACACACGTGTTGATAGCTGTAATCTGTGACGTGTGTGTTTGTGCGGTATCAGTGGTGTCCCATGCTCCAGAAACAAAGCTACAGGGGAAAGGAAAGAGTAAAAGTGGCTGTAGTTATCACCATCACAAAGTGTTACATAAAAAAATATTGTTGTCGTTTCATCGCCTCCTGTTGTGCTTTGGAAAAGTACCGCAGCTCTGGTTTGGAAAAGTACCACAAACACACTCCTCTAGGACAGGAAGCTGCATTCCTGAGTCGTGAGGATGGTTAATCACCCAGTGTGATGTCATGACAGGTTCATAGGTTGTGCTCACATACATGTCTGGACAGAGACCAGTGTCAAAACCTTGCTACACACCTTCACCAGGCAGGAACAGTTCATTCCCTCAGGATCAGTTGTGTGATAAGATCTTTATTTCCCAACAAACAATGAGCATGTAACACCACAATGGTGGACTGACCTTATTACCTTTTTAGTTACTGGTGTGACTGATTGGTAGTCTGCCTTTGGCCCGACTGAAATATCTTAACTATTGGATGCTCTGCCATGACATTTGGTGGAGTCACTCAGGTCCTCCTCTGAAAAATTTTTGATTAATTTCTGGTTGTCCCCTGAATTCATCAAGTCCCAGGTCAGACTTTTAGTTTTTTAAATGCTCTCTATCTCCCAATGCAGCACAGATATAACTGAGAGAGCAAATTTTAAGAATGAAAATTAAAATAAAGTCTTTTTAGGATTTTGTTATTCACATTAATTATTAGAGGTCTCATGCATCTATGCTCAACAAGTCCTGAAGCAACAAACCTGGACCTGTTCCCAGTATCACTTCAAATAGCTCTGCACTATTCCACATTAATAAACTGTGATAATAACAAAAGTAATTTATCTGATTTTCTGACACTGAGAAACATGCATTTTGTGCCAGTGTGCATCATGTGATCAAAGCAGAAGTTGTAATAGTGTAATATTTCTTTACTGTGTTAAAATCAGTGTTTCCTGGTGCTTGGTTAAAGTGCTGATGTCAGCATTTGTTCAGGACACAGCTCACAGTTTTGTTAACCCTCTAATATTCACACCCTGTTTAAATACTGAATGAAAACTTGGAGACACTTTGCTTGACGGACTTTTTGGGAGAAAATAGTCTTCACCACATTGTGATTCAACAAGTATGGGCTCTTATAGACCAGTGGTCCCCAGGGTGAGTCGGGGGGTAACAAGACACCAAGGGTGGTGGGTCACGAGAGGATTTCTGGAACAGTTAGAAATAGACCCTTTTTTTAACCATATATGTCAAAAATAATCTTTTAAAAGGTTAATCTAAAATTAAAACCATGTCAGTTTTTTTGTGCTCACGTGACACTAAAGTAATTTTCACAGAGGATCACAAGTCTCTGTCGTTGTTGGTTGGTGGCTTAAAAGTTTGAAAAGGTAAGAAACTACTTTTATTACTCTGACAAATTAAGGCACAACTGAAACCATAGACTGTGTAAATGATGGAACGTAGTAGCCACCAGGTCTCAAAAGTGAAGCTCGTGTGGGAGTGCAAAAAAGTGCAATACCACTGATGGCCACTAGATGCTGGTTCCAAGAAGACATCATCATTTTTCATCGTGAAATTCTCAGTCAATACATTTTTTCCACAGGACACTCTTGATATCATTTGCTAAAGTTAATTCTTCTTATCAGTGATTGGTTTTCCATCCAAAACAAAAAGATCAATAAGTAGATATCAGTCTTCAAAAAGAGGAAGATTTAGGGATGTGGTTAGCTTGAACACCACCTCTGGTCTCCAATTGGAGCAGCACTGAAGCTGAGTCTCATACACATTGGATAGCATCCTCGGGTTCAAGAGTCAGACCCGCCTCCTCACTCCTCCCTTCACATCCAAATATGGTCATTTCTAGCTCCAGAAAATGGCGATGCCAAACTCCAGTCCACAAACCAACAGGTGACATCACGTTAGCTCTGTCCGCCTTTTATATATAGTACAGGCCCATTTTCAGACCAGTGATGGTTGGTTACAGGGTTAAAAACCAGTGGTGGGAGCACAGCTGTCTGTAGTTGCTGCAGGTGATATCCAACATAAAACTAACTTCTATAAAACTACTCGTAACTACTTGTGGGTGTGGACCCATAAATCTTCTGCATTGACAACAGAACCATGTAATATCTGCTGCAATTGTTGTGGCACTGTCTAAAATGTCAAAGCAATAAAAATTACTCATGTCTGGAGTGACAAATACAAGCGCTGATATTATCTGTGATGCAGATGAACTGTCTTTCGTTGCCTCATCACAGCGGTCACCTCCTGTGTGTCAGACGGTGATCAGACTGTCTGTCTGCTCAGATTGGTTTTATTTCCAGTATCTGAATATGTCTGTCTCCCACACATCCTCTGCATATTTCACATAATCCACGAGGCGCAGCTGAGGCTGTCTGCATATTCCCTCCGTCGGGGATGTGAGTGTGGTCGACGACAGAAAAATAAACAAGGATTTTCATCATGGGAGGCAACACTCAGTCAGGGAAACTTGTCTTTTTTGCGACAAATGGTTTCTCACTTTCTTTTTTCGACACAGTTCTGTTCCATATATTTATTTCATGCTGACTTGTGAAAGAATCAAAGTCACCATGTTTTAAGAAAAAGTCTGCAGAGCCTAGAAAGCATGCTTATGTTGGCAAAATATACCATTTAACTCCTGGACTCGTACAGAGAAGAAGAAAAAACAGTGTGTGTCTCAGGGATTCCCCCTCTTGTACTACACACACACACTCATACAAACTGCTTGGCTTGTCTGCAGAGACATTTAGTTTCAAAAGCTTCATTGTGTGAAGGTCAGGAGATTCTGTGGAACAGAGATCTATCGTTGTGACATTCTCCATTCAGTGAGAAAGGCTGGACAGTCAGATCCTGTTACATAGGCACCAAAGGAGAGCTGCATGAAAGCCAAGGAGTGTAATATTGTGTTGCATGTGTGTGTGTGTGTGTGCGCGTGTGTGTGTGCACTCTGGAGTCACAAAGCATAAAGTAGACAGTGACTATTGTGGTTCTCATCTTATTGTGGCTATATGCCTGATGTTAGATAAATGACTAAGCTTCAGGTGTATCAATGATTTCAGACAGAAGAGTATCTTCACAAAAAGTCCCACATATTTTTAACCAACAACACGTACTTGTTCTCTCGATACTGGGTCTGTAAAAAAAAAAAGTAGGTGAAAATTGGCAAAGTTGTGGTTTCCTGTAACTGAACTTTGAGCTGAGGAACTGAATCCTGATGATGCCATCACTTCTGTGAATTTATACGACATCAGATTACCCCTGCTGCCATGAGGTGATGTTACACAGAGATATGTTTGGGGCTACCTTGGGTTTATCTTGATTTTGTGATCCATGGACTTTGGGCAAATGTTTCACAGAAATATCCCAAAAGCTGTAAAAATACAACTAAAGCTATCACCACAGGGGAGAACTGAGAAACCCTATTTCTGAAAAAATCTGTTAACCAACACCTGATCGTAAAGGGTGTGTGTCTTCCTCTTTTTCTGCCTCTGCTCTAGTTTCCTCTTGATCAAATCTATCATCACGTTGTCTTGTGCCTCAGTTGGCAGCCTGCCCGCTGTACATATTTGCACAGGATTGCCTCAGCAATGAGTTACAGGTACAACATGTGCAGCAGAGGCCTGATAAACTCGACAGTATCGATCTCTGTCACCGGGCTGTGGTTACACTTTCCTTTCCTGTGAATAGTAACACCACACAGATAGCACACACAATAAAAGCTTTGATCACTGACACACATGATTTGTAGCTCTCAGCGTGTTTCAGACCTGTGATGGATGAAATAGCAGCCATCCACATTTTGCAACTCAGGAATATTGGTGGTGACACAGGGATGGCCAGCAGTGCTTCCTGTGGGTGTGTATGATCCACTCAGCCTACCTGAATCACTGGGTCATCCTGCTCAGCTCGGCCCAACCCTAAACGGTTAACTGACAGGGGTGAAGGTGGCTTTGATCTACCCGCCGTCACAGCCAATTTTGTGGTAGTCAATATGAATCTGTGCCTCTCACAGCTATGACTAAGGGGTTAATATAGCTACACATAAACCAGATTAGATTGTGTTCTTGCTTTCATTCAACCTCCAGTCACTGATAAAACATGCAAGGAATTTACAGTCTCATCATTCAACTGGATTCTGAAGATAAACCTGTTTCATTTTCTTTTTTTTTGCATCATTATAAATAATGAGAGACTGCATAACAAAGTATTGAGATGTTTTTGTGTGTTTTCTTGAGGGAAGGGGGGAACTCATATGCACACAACAACACAATTCTGCACCTAAAAATTCAGTTAATGATGAAACAAATATATGATTTATGGGTCAGTGTGGGAGGAATGTTGTTGTATTATTCCAACAAAGAAGAGTTCCTGATTCTCATTCTTCTTCTCTGAAACTAGAGGCTGATTGTTGGGTAATATTGTCCTAAAAACTGATGGAAAAATACAACTTCTGTGAAACACAGTGGAAATATTTCAGCCTTGTGGTCACAGTGTACAACTAGAAACCACTTAGACAGCACAAACCTCTACCCAAACACTGCACTGATGCTGTAGACTGAACACTGTTGCCCTCTGGTGGTGAAAGAGCAACACTATCTTGTGAAGGCAGATAGGATTTTGGATGTTACCCGAAGTGTAACCTTTTGTTCCTTGAGTAATACCCTCTCTTTAAAAAATAAATAAAAAGTCCACCCACTCATCTTATTATTGTTTTTCTTGGCAGTAGGTAAAACTTAAAAACTTAGAAGGGTGATCACATGACTCTCCTGCATGATGGCTTGTCAATTTAACTAATATTTTTACCACCTCCAAGGAGTTTATATTTTTTGGATACAAAAATAAAAACTGAACACATCTCGATATTTTTTTCAGGGAGAGGTATGGTATTACCCAAGGAGCAAATGATAAAATATTAGGCAAGATCCGAGGGTGGGATTATATCCACCAAAAAAAAAAAAAAAAAAACTGAACCAGTAGGGGAAGCGAAACACCACCGCTGCGTCTATGAGCCTGAGAGGAAGAGGAAGAAGAAGAAGAAGAAGAAGAAGAAGAAGAAGAAGAGGAAGAAGAAGAAGAAGAAGAAGAAGAAGTGGAAGAAGAAGAAGAAGAAGAGGAAGAAGAAGTGGAAGAAGAAGAAGAAGAAGAAGCAGAAGAAGAAGAAGAAGAAGAAGAAGAAGAAGAAGAAGAAGTGGAAGAAGAAGAAGAAGAAGAAGAGGAAGAAGAAGAGGAAGAAGAAGAAGAAGAAGAAGAAGAAGAAGAAGAAG